>NMRB01003617.1:9921-56044 GCA_002633025.1 Notospermus geniculatus | reverse complement strand
CATACATGAAGTCGTTGTCATGTTACCCAGGTGAATAATCATGGATACAGTAAACAAAACAAAATCAAAATGAAACGGGTCTGGCAAGGCCTAATTCTTCCCTTGTTGCGCCAATGATTGGATACAAATACTATCTGCTTTGACAGACACAGCAATGGATATGACCAATTTATACCTTAATTTTTTGGTGGGGGGAGGGGGGAGATTAGTAGTTTACTTGCACTTCACAGTTGGAGGCAGTTCCTCCATGCATGATTTGACTAGGCCTACTAAATATTGACTGCTCCTAACAGGATGATTGACGAAGCCATGACTGTTATCCACGAACTGCTCACCCTGACCCAGGACAAGGAGATACGAGCAAAGACTTTGATTCACAAGGCCCAGCAGTTATGGATGAAGAATGAAAACACATCCAGTGAAGCCCTTCAGTGCCTTAATGAGGCTTTGACCCTCCTAAAAAGCACAGCTAAGAAGGAGGGTAACGTGAAGGCCCATGTACTCCTCTCAAAGGCATATCTCTGGATGTATGTCGTGAAAAACTCCGGCAACTATCAACTAAAAGCAAAGAAAATGAAAAAGAACGAGGTAGTTATACCCTTTATTTCTTCATCAGTTCTTGGATGATTTTAACCCTATCCTCACCAATACGGCCAATTATGCCCGTCAACCCACCCAAACGGCAGTGCTTGAAAAGTTCAGTTGTTCAAAGGTAGCCATTTGGTTAAATGTCTACAAACATGACAAAACTTTCATAGCCAAATATCTAGATTTGAGATACTGCCAATGGAAATAGAAAGGACTTATGGCGATTAGAATGGTGAAAATCAAGGAATTTTTGTAGCCAAATGGCGAAGTTGACAAAATCCTTTATAGCCAAATGGGAAAATCCTGTAGCTGATGGCGATGAAAACAGCTACTTTTCTAGCCCTGAACGGGGCATTCAAATGCTGCTGATGAGGATGAATTTTGTTGATGTTGAACGAGTTGGCATATGGTGTGGAAAGGGTTAATTACGGAGAGTGCAATGGTGCAGTGGACTGAGCATTGGTCGCATGACCAAGAGGCTGCAGGTTCGATTCCCGGTCGAGTCACCACTTTGTACTCCTTAACGTAAAGGAGGAACTCCTTTACGATGAGGAGCATTCTAAAATACGGGTCCTCATGTTCGTCCATTTCAGAATGATGTTGAGACTAGTCAAGAAGATAAAGGTATAGTCAGTGTGGACAAGGATTCCAGCCCAGACGAGGAAAGTCAGAAGTGCAGTCTGTTGAATCTCTGTGAGGAAAGTGAACTGCTCACTTTTGTTGACAAATCTGTTGAATATTCGGGCATCGTTTGTCGTCGAGAAGAGGTCAAGGAATATCTAGATGAAGTCCAAGAGACACTGAATATTGCCAGTTCCGTGTATGCCCTTACAGAAAATGTAAGTTTTTACTCGCTATAGCTTTGTTCAGGAGTGGAGGAGCTCCCCATGTCACCCTGGAATTTTCTTGCAGAAGTTGGCTGTCTGTGGTAATACTACACCCGGGATACTGCAGCTGTAGAAATCTATGGACAGTCATTTGTGCTGCTGGTCAAGGCAGATGCTAACAGGATAAAGTGCTTTCCAGACTGTCCAGTCATATTTGCACTCATTTTACCTTGCAATGCAATCTAAATACCAACCACAAATTGGCCAGTTACATGTGCAGTTACGTGTGCAATCATGCACACGTAACTGGCCCATTTGTGGTTGGGTTCCATTCCAAGGTAAAATGAGTGCAAATATGACTGGACATTCTGGAAAGCACTATACCAACAATGGACTGGTGAGTTACCCATTGAGAGCCACATCGTGCCAGAAAACTTTCACGTGGAAGTCCGAGGAGCGTCTCAACTAATTCAGCACAGCATCAGGTCGACTCTTTGAGGGTCAGGAAAGAATTTTAGGGTGTCATCTTTGTGTCGTTCGCTGATTTTATAACTGTGATTTTTTTCTTCCAGCCCGTGAAAGAGCTAAACTGCCTCCATCTTCTTTCATCGTTGTTGAGAAAAACAAACAAGAAATCGAAAGATTTGTTGCGGACGGAATCCCGGCGTGTTGTTGTTTCAACACATCTCTGTCAGTTTGAAGCCGCCGGTTCGATTCTGGAGGAAGTTCTGGCTCTCGAGAGGAGTATGAATCTTGTGAATGGTGGAAAGGCAGTTGCTGACATTGTCGTTTTCTTGTTGACTCAAGCAGAGCTGTACCTGGTCACCAGTAAGGTAGGTAGATACATACCCTAAAGACAGATGCCTATCCAAGGGGATGCACCCCCCTTTTGGCCAACAAATCTATAAAATTGACCATGAAATTCTGGAATTTGGAGCAAATCATTGAAATTCAGTGCAGATTTCAATGTTTCTAGCACATGCGCCCCCTCTTTTCCCAAATCCTGGATCCGTCCCTGAAATACCCGTTTCCACTGTCATGACTGTAGTGGATTCCGTCGCAAGTTGTGGCAAGCGGAGCGGTTATCACAGGCATTGGGATTACCAACAGGTCATGTATTGTTAAACTGTCAAAGGATTGTCCAAAACCCTGTGAAAATCGCACGGCTTTCCGCAAACCACGGCAGAATCCGCTATAGTGGAAACGGGCCTTAAAGGGGATTGTTCACGTCTGTCCAAAGTGAACCAAAAATAATAAAACAACCCGTTTTATTCGTAACAACAACTGGTAAATGCATTGCGGCAGCCGCTCCGGAAACTGTTCTGTGGAATATTTGACTCCGCGCGATTAGTCCACTTTAAGGTCATGGCATGTGGGATTTTTCTCGCTCAGGTTAACTTTCTATGGTTGAGTTACCCATAGAAAGCAAACTCACTCGAGTTGGATTTCTATGGGCAAATAAACCACAGAAAATTCATTGGTCTCAGCATAAATTGTAAAGAAACCAACACTTGTGAAGTGATTTTCCCATTGAGATCCTGATTTGACCCTTTTTCTGTTTTTTCCGTAATCAGGTCCCAGAAGGATATTCGTTGTTGCTACAAGTCAATCAGCTACGGTCGCACTTATCCATTGAGGTCAGAACAGACAGGACTCTTCTCGGATGGTTCAATCGACTTTTAGCCCAATATCTTGCTGTCCCGCTACATCAGTTCGGAGTCACGCCTCGAGTATCGGATTTCGAATATGGAAATAGCACCAGTCCTCTCGGCTTGATGCGGGAGGCGGTGTCACATCATTCAGATATCGTCCTGTTCCTGAGCGGATGGAATGCAGAACATCAGGAGGGATTACAGGGAAGATCGCCAAGTGAGTAATTTTCGGGCTTTTCCATTGAAAGAGCATAATTGTGTCCATATATGTGACATTTTACACCAAAAGTAGGTGCTTATCACAACCGAGAAAAGGGTTAATGGCTGCGTTCACACTACAACCTTTATACCCGTTTGAAACCGACTTGAAAGCGATATAATGCCTTAATGCGTATTAGCCGTTCAGACTGCAGTTGTCTTATAACGGACAATCCTTCAATGGTTATCAACACGGTGTATTAATTACACCAATGCCTGTGAAAATCATCCTACTTGCCACAAACCGCAGCCTTTAACTTCAAGATTTTAGTCAAACTGAACTCTGTTTTTCAGGATATACCTCACTGATTGAACAATGGATTGCCGTGGATAACCTCCTGACCTCCATACGGACTTGTGCCTCATTTATGATACGTGTCGGTGAAGTCCGACAGAGCAAGTACTACCTAAAAGAAGGTCTCGAGATCGCGAGCGCTTTCAACATCCCGAAAAGGTACGGTACCTCACAGGTTATACCATGTAATTTATGAGTGGTTCCACATCAAATTCGAAGATTATGAATATCAAGCTATTTTGTTGATAGAATCAGGGTTCTCCACAGGGTTTGAAACAGACCAGGCGCTGGTGACGTCACATGGTTACTGATATCGGAAGCCACTGCCACACCCGCGTCCTCAGCGGGGGGTCTGCGGGCCTCACCCTAGTGCTTCAGCTAGAGCAAAATGGAATGGCGCTCCCCCATGCCCCTTTTTCCAAGCGCCATTTGCCCTTTTCAAGGCCAAAATTAGCACCATGCCCCTTTTCAGAAAGTGCCCTGCCTCTCCAGATCAATATTTTTTACGCCATGCCCTAGTATCAACTGGCCCTGTCATGCCTGCTGTCCCATCGAAAACTTCCCATGCCGTATTCACGTAAATCTATCTCAACGCAGAGCTTTTTCGAACAATGACAGAAAGACCCAAAATGTGGAAGACAATGACAGATTATTTATCAAAAAATGACATAAAACATGCAAAAACGAGTTGGCGAGTGGCAGCGGCTTTTTCTTTCCTGTGGCTTGTTGTGTGGTGGGACTGGCAACAAGTCTTGTTGCCTTTTCACCGACACAACTGTGCCTTTCCCTTGCAAATCTAGTACCATGCCCTTTTTCAGAGGTGGCGAAAAATACCCTGCCCTTTTGGAATCCTGGCAGAAGCACTACACCCAGAAAAATTCGAAATCTAGAAGCCCTGAAGTGCGATTTTCCAGAATTTCGGAATGCACATCTAGCTCCTGTCGGTGCTTGCAAAACTTCAGTGTTATTTAACATGTTTAAAGTGAATAATTTTGACCGGGTGGCGATTTTTTTAACCGGGCGGCGGATTTTTAGACTGAGCGCTGAGATCAATCCTGCATTTTAGAACGGGCGCCGCGCCTGTTCTGTTACACTTGTGGAGAACCTTGATAGAATGCATAGGAGTAAACAGTCGGGTCATCCTCGACCTCCCATAGCAGGGCTTTGGTCTCGCTCCCCTTCATACACTCGCATGAGTGGATGAAGAGGAGCGAGGTAAAAAACCCTGCTATAGACAAATCCCAAATTGACGAAAACAAGAAAGATCTGCGCACTTCCGCCGAAATCGTAAACAGAACCTCGGTCTGACACTGAATGACGTGACGCAGAGAACCCCACGACCTTGTAACGACAATGCGTTCGACGACGTTGCGTCAGAGTCAACCATTGCTGAATCATGGATTGCGTCACGTCAGCTGGTTTCAGGTCGAGGTTCTGTTTACGATTTCGGCGGAAGTGCGCAGATCTGGGAATTTGGGATTTGTCTATAGAGGCTATGCACTGACGTCATCAAATGACGTCATGAATGGGTATGACGCCACGCTGGATGGAACTGTGAGGTAAAAACCGTCAAAAGCGCTGCGCAGTTCCGTCCAACATGGCATCACGCTGGCTGTGACGTCACGTGCATAGCCTCTATTGGAGGATGTGACTGTGTGTGGATGAAGAGGAGCGACGTATTAACTCCTCCTGTGGGAGGATGCAGTCTGGTAGGCAATTTAAGACTCGCTTACATAGTTTCAACATCTTGTTATTTTTGTATGGCAGGAGTGCTGAATTTCACCTTGGGATGGCACAGCTGAAGTCACTTCAACATCTGGTTGATGAGGTTAAAGAAGAGTTACAAACTTGTCATCGGATTCTGAACTTTCCCGATGGATACATCGCGACTGACGAAAAAAATGTGACAATTCAGAATGTGAGAACGCCAAAAGACGATGATGTTTGTTTCGGGTTTGATTGTGATGAGGAAACAGATGACGTGCCTGTTGACAGTTCAACGTGTTTGTATCAAAATGTTCCAAGTTTTGCCGAGATTTGTCCCTGTGAGCCCGAATGTCCATGCAAGTACTGTAAAGACGTCATTCTGCTACGATTACGCCTCGATCACCTTCTGGCGTATTCTGAGGCGTTCTGTGTCATCGGGTGCCCTGCGCCGGATGAGTTCTTAGGAGAAGTCGCGAAGGTTCTTGATTATGTTGGGCGAAAAGTTGATGCATGTGTCAGGGAGATAAACCGTGCTGAAAACGTGCACGGGAAATTGTGCCCGCCCCCCTCGGAAAACTTTCTGAAATTACAGCACGCCAGGTTGAGGATTCAACAGTGTCATGCAAATTTGTCCAACGGATCGGTGGAATTCTTAGATTGTGGCCGTAGTGCACTGAGTCTGCTTTCTCTGGACAAAAGTGCGGATATGGTTCAATATTGCCACCTGCTTGCACAACTTTTGTATCTGTTTGCATTGGAAGCGTTACAGAAGTACCGCATAGAGCCTGTAGATGGCGCCGTTGATGGCCTCGTCGACGGGTTGAAAACCTTGCGTCTGGAGGGTGAGGATACTTCTGACGCGTCGCCGAAATTGCAAGATGGCGTCGTGACGAAACTTGCAAAGATGGCGATTACGAATTCTTATTTTGGAGATGAAAAAGTCAGAAAATTGCAGGTGGCAGAACGTTCGGGGGAAACGCCGGATTCAGTTGCTCAGAATTCTCAGGAAGTTGATAAGATAATGCAGCAGCTGGAAGAAGCTGGGAATGAGGATCTCTTCGTCGAGGTTGAAGAAAGCAGTTTCGTAACCGATAGCTCCAAGGGGAAAAAGAACAGCAGAGATAAGAGTCCTGTGGGCGGCAAGAATGACGTTCTAGGGTCAAAACCTTGCAGTTCTAGTCGGAAAAATGTCCCATTGTCTGCTGGACGGCCACAAAAGAACGGAGATTTGGAAACTTTGGGTGAGGATGGTGTGTTAGGCCATGCTGCATCTGCTAGAAATCCTGTTCGAAATCGTCGAGTGGAAGAACTGAAAGGAACAAGAAATGCGGCTAAATCGTCACGTTCTGATTCGTGTAGAAATGATTCTACCTCTGGTGAAGTCATCACTGCGTCTTATAAAACCCCAGCTCGACGAATCAGGAAAAATGTACGCAGTCTTGCCGAAGTGGATAGCCCGTCTGTTGGAACTAACAAACTGGGTAAAAAAGGTGGTTTCAAAACGCCTGGTACAAAGTTAAAGAAATCGTTTGCAGGCGAAGTTGGCGACGCATCGCAGGATTCGATGGTCGATATGGCGGCTCTGGCGGAACTGAGGCATGTTTTCAAAACTCCCAGTAGCGTCAGCCGACGCGTGGCATTAGATCTTCTAATGGCGAGTGACAGTGATGAAGAGTATGATTATATGGCGTCAGTAAAATCGACATGCAAAAAAAGAGCAGTGAGCACAGCATCTACGAGAAAAACTGCGAAAAAATCGACAAGGGGGAAAACAAAACAATCTGATAGTTGTAGTGTTGCCAAATCGATTTCATTTGACCTTGAGGCTAAGGTAGACGATATCATCAATGACATCAGTCCCGCTTCTTATTGCAAATCTCAGAGAAATAATCCACAGGGTACTACAGACAAATTTAGGCTGGAGCCTGAGACGGGTGAAGGGCCGAAGAAAATACCCCTGGATTTAGACAATTCTGATAGTGTTTATGATTTCCCTCAGTCGCCGCTTAGTCGGAAGAAAAGTGGAAGGCGGCGTGTCCAGGGTGGCGCTAAAAAAGGACCAAGGAAAACGAAGGAAATTGCGAACCATGATATATGTGAAAAGCACATGAATGACTCTGAAATGAATTCCGATGCCGAAAATGTAGATTCCAATTTTGTGTTGCCAGTTTCAGAACTGAAATCGGATTCTAGTGATTGTTTGAAGGCCAAGGTTACGGGTAATCGGCCGGGTCGTAGCAAGAAAAATAGCGAAGCAGACGGTGCCAACTCGTCCACGTGTGCGAAAAGTGGCAAGGGTAGAAATACGGGTAATGAATTGTCTAAAGTTGCAAATGCCGGGTCACCAACTGGTACAAATTCTTTGGTTGGAAAAGGGGCAGGATTTTCCTTAGAGGAAGTGAATGTCAACAATTTCAGTTCGGACTTGTCGGTTGGGATTATAGAGAACACGGACTTGTCCACCGAACTCCTTGGTCCGAAACGGACCCGAGGTACGAGGTGGAGAAAAGGAGTTGAAAACACTACTCCAAATGAGGATATTTCTGAAACTGCAGGGAATCTGGACAACGAGATTTGTCTCATACAGGGCCTACTGCCTAAAATGACAAGGGGTTCCCGCCAGAAGAAAGGGACGAAAACGCAAGGAGGGACTTCAACTTCGCCACTACGGCCGCGTCGAACACGAGGGCGTGAAATTGAACAGTTGAGGAATGAACGATCGGGCTCGCAGGGAGAGGCGGTTTGTGTTGACCATGTCGTGGACCTTTCTAGGTCGGGACTTGAACTTCGTGACGTGAGCTCCTGCCATGAGACACTTCAACCTTTGGATTTCTCCAACGAATGTGATATTTTGATACCAAATTTGTCCAACGAGGCCGTCCAAGAATTGCTGCTAGTTGACGAACCATCCCTCGGCAGACTACTCTTGGATGACTCCATTGAAGAATTCCGTGCAGGAAGTGATGAGGAGTTGGACGAGAACCGTACAAAAAGACGTGGGAGACGGAAAAAAGTTGAGAGGGAGGTTCCTCGGGCGATGAGGGCCGTGCAACCAACAGTCTCGTTGTCTATGAAGAAGCCGCAGAGGTCAGAAGTCAAACGTGAGATTCGTAAGTTGTTGAGCTCTTAGGTTCCTTTTAAACTGTTTTGCCCTCGGGGTTGTTCGCACGCCTTTCTACAGAACCATCAACTGGGACTGATGTCTCACCCTTGAGTCTTCTCTTGCCTAAAATTGCAGACAACTTTAAAGGCTCTTGTCCACAAAAGCGGATTCCGCCACGGTTTGCGGCAAGTGGTGCGGTTTTCACAGGATTTTTAGCTCACCTCTGTGAGGTGAGCTTCTCCCATGGTGTGTCGTCCGTCGTCCGTCGTCGTCGTCGTCGTCGTCCGTCGTCGTTAACAGGGGTGGCACGTTTCTAAACCGCTTGGGTTACAAACTTGAAATTTGGTGTACAGGTACCCTATGGTAAAAACTATCTCTGGACCGAAACTTNTACACTGGCCTGGCATGACAGCGTTTTATTTACTGGAAGTTGTCGAAGTCGGGCCTGTCGCACCAGGCACTACTAACGCCCCCCCCCCCCCGAGCCGGTTACTTCGCGAAGTATCCCATCATGCAGAGCATGATGTCACTTCTGAATGTAGATGCACACAGCCCTCACATACATCAATCTATACATTGCCGTGCAAAAGAAATAAAACGCTGTCGTGTTAGACACGAGTAAAGTGTCATGGCGGACAATCAGCCAATCAGACGGCATCTGCCATGACACTTTACGCATGTCTAAGAAAGCGCTAGTGCCTGGCCGGTGGAAGTAATCAAACATGCTATAGGATTTCATGAATGCATAGCTTACCTTTGTGTAGCAAATTCAACTGGTCTAACTTGTAATATTTTTGTCATGTTCTTCAGCGTCCGTTCAACCCTCACCTCTGCCATCATCTTCGGCGACAAAGGAACAGCTCCAGTTTGCTTTCAACCTTCTGCGTTACTTTCCCTCCATGATGGAGTACCGTCATATCTGCCAGGCGCTGGCACTCTGCTCGTACGAGACAGAGTCCTGGGAAGCTGCGTTTTACCTCTCCGAGGCCATGAATGTTACAGTACGACATCAGGCCGTACTCAACAGTTCGGTCAAGAGAAGGTGAGATCATGTCAAACTTGAACATGACGTCTGAAATCAATCAACCTTGCCTCATTTGCAGTGTTCTCACCAGGCCTCTTAACCCTTTGGTTACTGGCATGTACATGTATGGTCAACAGCTTACGGAGGCCCATATTTACAAAACTGTTTTATGCCAAAACTGTTCTAACTAAACTCTGTTCTAACTCAAACCTGCCATTATACATGTACACGTACAGGACCTGGTGACCAGGTCCCACGTAAATTTCGTGGGGGTTTGGATGACCCGGTGCCAAAGTCAATTGGTTTTGGTCTTTGCTGCCCACACACTTGCAGCACTCTGTTGCTGTGTCTTCAGGCTGTTCTGTCCACAGGGCTTGCAGGGTGGTGTTTCAGAGGTCCAACCCGAGTGATGCAGTGTTCGAGTAACTTGCCCTATTTTGTGATGTACTCTGTATTTTGCCATGTTTGCAGGCGGTCCAAACGGGAAAAGACAAACACGGAAGAAAATCTCACCATTGACCATGCCGTGATAGAACAGGTTCAGTTTGGTAAAACTGTGGAGGACCTGAAGACGTTTGTTTCTTCACTACCAATGGACTGGGTTGTGTGCCAGCTCTCTGTTGTCCAAATCCCTGCGAACGGTGGCCAATCGCAACTCTTCCTGACAAGACTTCAAAATGGAGAGGAGCCGATCATCATGCGGCTACCTGGATTTACAAACGGGGCAAGTACTTGCATCTTTACTTCCACTTGTGTTCTTTGCACCAGGGCCCAGTTTCACAAAGAATCTTAAGTCTAAGAAAAAACTTAAGTCTGAAATGAAGTCATCTGATTTGCTGAAACCCTGGTCACATGATGACTTAAGTCAAACTTTAGACTTAAGTTTCTTTGTGAAACTGGGCCCAGTGTTATTACAGTGTACCCCACCAACGGCGTATTCGAATCCTCTCCGTTCTTGACAACACTCGTGCTGACCCAGTTTATGTAGTTGTTGACTCAACTCGAGAACAGCAGTTTCGAACGCCGAGAACGCAACCCGAGTCGGGCCAAGAACAGTTTTCGCCTCACACCCCATTCAGTGGAGGGTTGACAAGAACACGTTCTTGGCCTGACTCGGGTTGCTTTCTCGGCTTTCGAAACTGCCGTTCTTGAGTTGAGTCAACAACTACATGAACTGGGTCAGCACGAGTGTTGTCAAGAACGGGGATTCGAATACGCCCCAAGAGTCCAAGCCAAACACCAACAAGGTTCTTCGACCAGAGCCATCATGCTATTCAGGTTCAAACGTGATATTGCCAACCACCCCAATCTTTTCACCAGCCACTACAGACTACCGGTATATGAAACCAGCTTTGTATTGTTTGACATTGGGCAGACGTCACTGGCGAGAGGATTCCATGCATCGCTGTCCAGTGCACAACCAGCGTTACACTCGGCCCCAGTGTGTATCCGACGTCCCGGTCTCCTACACACTGGCACTTTTGGGGCTCAAAAGCCGTGAACACCACTAGATGGCACTCCACTGGGCTCAGCCAATCACCACGCTTTCTCACTCATAATTCCCGCGAAAATTCCGCGAACCTAAGCGAAATGCGAAGTGCCCGTGCCGGTGCTGCCACCACGCGGTCTTCACGACTGTTAATCTCTAAAAGAGCCAAACGCGGAGTGCGACTTACCGAAGGGGTGAGCCTGTAGCGTCTGGCAAGCAAGACTAAACCAGCGTCAACAGCCGATTTTGCTTGCTGACGATTTGATCGCTTGCGATATCACCCAGTGTACTGCTGGCTTTGCGGGTGGAAATGTATCTGTTGCCATATTATCATTAAAGAAGAGAAGAAAATTGGGGGCAACTTCTGATTATAAGACATCTTGTTCTTCTCTTCAACAGTCAAAAGATTTTGTCTCAGACTTGGAAGATATTGTACTACACAAGAGTAAGGAGAGCATGGAGGTGACGGACCCTTACACATGGTGGACCTACAGAAGAAGCTTAAATGAAAAAATCAAGGTAGGCCTTGTTGGCGATTACCGACTGAATCAAGTGGTATCAAACTCGTTGGTCCTTGGGTTCTGCCGCTGCTGGTCGGCGCCAGATGGCCCCGTCCAGGACGCAGAAATGCCGACCGGCATTTGGCCTAAAAAGAGTATTTTCCAACCATCAGAACTAACGAAGTGTGCCACGAGAGATGCCCGCCACGCACACTTCCGAATTTCCTTTCTGTTCCCATTCACCAATGTGCTTACCGGTACTGGTGGGGCTTCCTGACACAGTTCTGACCAACGACAACGGCGGGCTGCCTAAGTTGCAATAGAGTGGATCAGGGTCATGTTGACGCCAAATGAGCTCATGATTTCGACTCTCAGGTGCCAAGAAATCGCATTTCAGCAAGTCTAGATTTCAAGTTTTTCTGGGGGAGGGCCCAGACTCCCCTCCCTTCCGACTGGCACTCGGTCAGTCTCGGGCACAGGCAGAACCCTGAGGTCCATTGACCAAAGAGTAGTTAAGCGAAAATCTTGAAATTTTTCTTCTTTCCGTCTTTCACAGCATATTGTCAACAGTATAGAGGACGAGTGGTTTGGGCGTTGGAAGGGTCTTTTACTTGGAGAATTAGCCAATGAAGATACCAGGAAGCGACTGAAAAACTTGGCCAAGAAGTTCCAGAGTGAGGGGGTGAGAAGCTGTGAGGGGAACCGTAGTCCACAGAGAGAGATCCGTTTGCTTGAGGTTGGTGTCTGTTGTTATGAAAAAAAAATTGTTAATTCTGGGCTAATCATTATCGCATGGGATGTTTATTTCAAACTACCCCATTAGCCCACTGCCTCCACAGGGACTTGACGCGTACGGGTTGTCATGTTGTCAGTGAATATTGATGGGTATAGCACCCCCACGAACAAAACCCCGACCCGAGTAACATATAGGCTAGCTAAAGAGAGAATTCTCTCTTATGTTACTCGGGTCGGGGTTTTGTTCGTGGGGGTGCTATACCCATCAATATTCACTGACAACATGACAACCCGTACACGTCAAGTCCCTGTGACTGCCTCAATAGGTGTCACTAGTGGTTAAAACTATTGAAATGAAACTGACATCCCGGTCCTGATCAATTTCCCACACAACGAAAGGGCGTCCATTATATAGGACCTGGTTTCGGTGTGCTGCCCTCTATCGTAGCTACGATCCCCATTGTTTGATATGTGTATAATGTCTGCTTTCAGCTTCTACTCGGCTCCTCACACGTCCTTCAACAACACCAAGTTGAGAAATCATTACAGAAACACATCAAGAAGCCTGGCATCGTGCGACTCTGCGACAAGACCAACGAACGTCGGCCTGTCATCCTCATCTTAGATAGGGTATACCATCATTTCTCGACTGAGTTGAGCGTTTTTGTGAAAATCTCTTAAAAAAATTAATGCTTTTCTCTGATATTGTCCGGTTTTATAAACAATGGAAAAACCTTTGCTCAGGTTGAGGTAGGGGCCTGGGAAGGCTGGGACCCAAGCAAGGGCCATGGAAATGTGGCCACTCCAGGTCAGCATTAAACTCCCTACGCAGTTGTGTACCGCGCCCCCTTCGGTTTACCCGCTCTCCACAACTGCTTCACTTCGTAAATTTCGCCACGTTTGGTCCACAGATGGCACTGAGAGAGTCGACCAATGAGAGCGCCGAGCAACCCATAACCAAGCTGGCCTGAGGCACTTTTTCATTGGCTGATGAGCGGATCGTGTGATCTAGTAGCCATGGTAGCACAAGAACATCCGTTGCCAACAGGCCAAAGAGTTCTCAAAGCACTATGCTCATGCCATCTGTTGATCAAACGCGGTGACTTCTACGAAGTGAAACAGTTGTGGAGAGCAAGGAAACCGAAGGGGGCGTGGTTGAAAACTGCGTGGGGAGTTCAGTCAACATGGCCAGAGAATGTGTCTCGGCAATATTTTTTGATGACATTGAAACTTTCCTTTGCAGTTACTGCAGAAGATCCCATTTGAAAGTCTACCTGTCCTGGACGGCCATCCGGTGTCTCGCGTCTTCTCTCTCCAAATGCTCGCCACCCTTCTCGCCCAGACAAGTCTCGAGCCAGACACTGTCTTCAAGACTGGAATCGATGTCGAGAAAACTTTCTATGTCCTCAATCCTGACGGAAATCTTGCCCAGACTGAGAAGAGACTCTTGCCTGTGTTTGAGTGAGTGTAAATCAAATACATCACACTGGTAGGCCTAATGAGTAACAAGATGGTAACTCATCGAAGAAAGATGGTTCTGTAATGAGGAACCCGCGTGCCGTTTTTCCCACAGGTCGGCAGTGCGACTGAAGCGACATTATTGAGGTCATTTTAAGTGTTGACGTTGCGTCATGAAAAAATGAGCTGTACATTTTTCTACAGGAATAATGAGATAAAGACGTTGGCATTTTCGCCATCCTATCTCTTCATTTTAAGGAAAAAAGCATCAAAAAATTAAGAAATTTTCATCTGCATTGCTACAAGATAATGTAAATTTTAATGCCAGGCGACTGAAACAAAAGGGTTGTTTTCACGCCAGAAGTACCGGTATATGGAAGTAACGTTAGGAAAAAGAAGCTTTGGTCGCACCGCTCACAGCGCCACGTCATGACATTAGTTCCTCCGGTTCCTCATTGAGTTTTTGTTTGTTTTCAGGGAATACAAGTGGAAAGGAATCTCTGGAGTGAAACCGACCCAGGAACAGTACAAGGAGGCCATATCTCTTTATGATCTATTCGTGTAAGTGTTTATTGTGAAAATTTTCTTTATGATCTATTTGTGACCCTCCACCACAAAACCAGTCGGAAGTCGCACAGAAAATGAGCCTAAACGTACTGAGATGACACCAGGAGATAAGGAAAGAAATAGAATCACTCAGATTTCACAACAGACAGACAATACTGAAATTGACAGATAATTCAGTCCCAACCTGCCAACCTCAGAGCGACTTCTGACTGGTTTTGTGGTGGAGGGTCACATTTGTGTAAATGATGAATGTGAAATTTTTTTTAATGATCTATGATCTAATATTGAATACTGGTATATTGAATGCGAAAAATTTCTTTATGATCTACTGGTGGGAATGGTGAATGTAAAAATTTTCTTAATGATCTGTTCATGGGAGATGAATGTAAGGATTTTCTTTCTGAAATATTTGTGCAAGTAATAAATGTGGAAATTTTCTCTATGATCTATTTGTGTAAGTGTTGAATGTGAAAATTTTCTTTATATCGATTTGTGTAAGTGATGAAAATTTTCTTTATGATCTATTTATCTACATGTAGATAATGAATGTATTAAGTATTGAATATGAAAAGTTAATCTCCGTGATTTATTTGTTTAGATGTTTTGCAATGATTCTTTCAGATATTCTGGCCACGGTTGTGGAAGCAAGTACCTGGCTTGTGACCTACTACAAACAACCAAATGTCATGCCGCAGCACTGCTGTTCGGCTGCAGCAGTGCGATGCTGAATGTTCAGGGAATCTGTGAGGGAACTGGGACGATACTTCATTACTTCCTTGGTGGAGTGTAAGTAGAATATGTCGGTTTAGTATTTTCAGAGTTGCAATATTTGATCTCAAGCTATCCCGTTTTCTTGACTTCATTTACATGTATGCCCACACTTGGTATTGTAACTTTATGACCCAATCTAGCAAAAGCAGGTGCACGTTGCATTACTGGTCATCGGTTTACTCAACTATTTTCACTGCTGTCCACAACTATTGTCAACATGCGGAGACGTACGTAGGATCATACATGTATGAATAATGACTACCCGGTAGTAAATATTTTTACTTATTTTGCAAATAATGCACCAGGCATGAATGCTGTTCAAATCTGAACTAAACACATTTATTTTGCTAGTCATTCATGACTATTATTGTCACCTGTGTTGTAAGTTTGTAACGCTGTTAACCCTTTCCTTACTTGCGACATGCGCCTACTTTTGCAAGATCGGGTCACATTTTATAATGCAGATATTGGACAGGTCTATTTTTGTACCATGATGGACATGATAATTTCATTTCTTCCTTTCTTTCAGTTGTTGTGTGTTGGGTAACCTCTGGGACGTCACCGACAAGGACATTGATATCTTCGCAGAACAGTTACTCCACCAGTGGCTGAATGCTGAACCAGGATCGTGTCTACTGGACTTTATAACAATGGCGAGAGAATCGTGCAAGTTGCGGTACCTTGTTGGTTCTGCTCCTGTATGTTACGGATTGCCCATTCAAACAAAAACTGTGTGATGTTTGTTTTGGGTTTGATTGTGATGCAGGCCTTTTCCTGTAAAAAACACAGGGGTGCCAAAAAAGCACCTCTCAACTCTCACCTTTACCCCCAGGCGTGCTTTTTTTCATCCAACAATTCTTCCACCTAAATAATATGCTACATTTTTCCATGTTTTGTTTGTTATCACTTGTCATTGAATGTCTTATCACTGTATATACTCACACTTGGTGGAGGGTTGTAATCCAGCCTATCTATCCCTAGCTTAACACTAGTCACTCTCTGTCCTTAAGCTGCATGCGAGGCGTGCGAAATTCAAATTGCATTTAGTACCAGGGGTGCGTTTTTTGGCGCACCTCGATCAGATTTTAGGCGTGTGATGGTGTGCGGGTGCTATAGCACGCCTTAAACGGAAAGGCCTGGTGATGAGGGAACAGATGACGTGCCTGTTGACAGGGCTATCTGTATTTTGCGGAACGGAACGGAACAAAGACCAACAATGACCTGGGACGACGTTTCGTTCCGTTCCGCAAAATACAAATATCCTGTTGACAGTTCAACGTGTTTGTATCAAAATGTTCCAAGTTTTGCAGAGATTTGTCCCTGTGCGCTGGAATGTCCACATTAGGGACACACACCGCATGAGCTACTGCAGAATCTTGTCCGCAGTCAGGTGTACTTCACTGCGGACAGAAATTAGGTCATCCAGGTGTGCTGTGTGTATTTATATATTGTGGTATACAGGGCTGGCCTAATACATTAGTTTCGCAGTAACTCACGCGGACTGTGCCCCTTATGCATGCAAGTACTGTAAAGACATCATTCTGCTACGCTTACGCCTCGATCACCTTCTGTTCTGGCGTATTCTGAGGCGTTCTGTGTCATCGGATACCCTGCCCCGAATGAGTTCATAGAAGAAGTTGCGAAAGTTCTTGATTATGTTGGGTGAAAAGTTGATGCATGTGTCAGGGAGATAAACCGTGTTCCTGTGTGTTACGGATTGCCCATTCGAACAAAAATAGTGTGAATGGAGAAAAAGTTCATTTTCTGTTCATTACCCAAAAGTAAAGTTATGATTCACCCTAACTTCAACATGGGCAAAGTGCCAGGCTTGTGCAACAGACACCATAAAGTGAACACAATGATTAAACCACAAACCAGAGTATATACCAGTTGACTGAGCACAACCTTGAAGTGTTTGCTATAAGCTCATGGAAAGTAAACAAAGTTACCCTAACATCATTGGGTAACTGTGACCTGGATTACTAACCACTAACTTGTGCACATTTTCAAGCTTGGCACTTTGCCCATGTTGAAGTTAGGGTGAATTATACTCAACTGGATATTGAGGACAGACGAAAAACATTTGAGCTTTGACATTGGATTCAAATTGACTGATTCACTTTGTAAAGGGTATTTTGATACGTGTGTCTGGCATTTTGTATAATTTTTTGTCACACTTAATGTATAATTATTTATTAGCTCACCGGGTGAGCTATTACGATGGTGCAGCGTCCGTCGTCGTGTTCCGTTAGCAGGGCACGTTTCGTAACCGCTGGGGCTATTGATCTGGAACTTGGTACGTAAGGCAAATCCCATGTTGCATGATAGTGCATGTTGTCCCGTAACATGCAGGGAACAGAGCTCCCTCGCTATTACGTACCCCTCGTTATAACGTACTTTTGCCATGGATCCCAGTGAGTACGTTATAGCGAAGGTGAGCTGTATTTTATATATTGGGGTATGTGCTCCTTGGACCTCTGAAACACACCCACCACCCCTGCAATGCATGCCTCAAGCCCCTCTGATATTGGTGGTGTTCTGAAAACAGAGAGGAAGCCTATTTTAAAAGCAATCCGACATTGGAAATGACAGAGCTCAGCTCAGCCAAGTGCAAAGTGAGATTGAGCATTAATCCAGAGAGAAAGTTAAAAATGTTCAAAGGTGGGGAGATTTCTTCTCCCTGGCTACAGGTGCGTCAGTTAGTCTGTGGAGAGGCTTGGGCATTGTCAGAAACTTCCTTCGGGCCGTAGAGTGGATACCTAAGACGGTAGGCAGCCTGGTGAAATCGGCTTGATATAGGAGGAAGCTTGCAATGATGAGTTCGGGCCTATATTTCAAGCGTGATTCAACTCCTTTTGGGGTGCATTGGAAATATAATAGAAAGGCCTTTCATCATTGGAAGTTTCAGCGAGGTTTGAGTAGGTGAAGTAACTCATTCAGTCATCAGTCAAAGCTCCCTCCTGATATACATGTGTTGCTACATGTGTATATCAATCATGACCCCAATGAGGAAACCAGGTGAGGGGTGGAATTGGATAGGGACTGGGACATGGAACTGTGTTAAAAACAATACAGATCCATGTGTATCTGTTGATACTCCCAATGCTTCTACCAAGCAGGTCCTAGCACAAGTTGCTTAAGCCGCGGAGTACATGGCGTTGGTAGCGTCGAGATGTTGGCTCCAAACACTTCTCATGCCTTCTGGGTTTAGGGCGGACTCACGGATAAGTTTAATGGGATAGCCCCATGACAATGATCCAGTGCCTTAGACAAACTGCAGAAGAACTACTTCCTCACATTTGACATGCACAAAATTTGGTCATAATCAAGAGCCATTAGTTGCTCCACCGAGGTCAAATTTTTGGCGTGATTCTTTCTGTGTATACTTGTTTGTTGTTAGAGGGCAGAGAAAGGGAAAAATCCCCCTCCACTGCCAAGCTCTTCCTCTCTGATTTTCAAGTTTTTATATGCCCACCTCCAATAGGAGGCGTAGCATATTGCCCACCTCCAATAGGAGGCGTAGCATATTGGTCATTGGTATTGTGTGGCGTCTGTTTCTCAGTCAGTCTCTCAAGGTGGCATGTTTTGCAACTACTGTAAAGCAAGATAATTTTGCAGCTGGAAATTTTCGCGAACTAAGAATTATAGACATACTCGCGGCAGGATATTTTCGCGAGTCTCTGCCATTTTTTCACAGACCATATTTATCACTTGCATGTATTTATATTCGCGGCAGGAAATATTCGCGACTCGTACACTCTCGCGAAATTCGCAAAAATTTTCTGCACGCAAAATTTTCCTGCTTTACAGTATGAGGCCAGGTCATAGGTAAGCACATGGTCCCTGGACCATTTCATTACCGGTACTAATAAAAATTGGTCGGTCTAAGTTTTTAGCTCAGCTGACCAAAGGTCAGCGGATCCCCTGTAAATGAGGTTGCACTATATTTCGGCCGAACTGGGAGTGAGTAGCGGTGTATAGGCCTACTGTGCGGCTTTAAAGTCGTGATATTCACGACTTTGAATTTAAAGTTAAAGGGCCAAGAGGCAGCTTGCTATTTGGCTACTAACAGTACTTCCACTATACAAAAGGTGGCGCTAGTAACCATGAACTCATGATTGTGAATCAAATGTTGACATTGATGAAATTTTACTTCAAAAAAGATGCCAAAATTGGATCCTCATGCCACCAGTTCTGTGTTGGTAATCATATCAATATGCACTAAAAAGCTGCCTCTAGAGGCCCTTTAAGTTCAGGACAGTTTTCAGGCTAGAGTGTCTGCCTACAAGTACAACTAAATTACGCCTGAAGTCAATATTTTCAACTGAGCGCATCGCCCATGGGCGACTTGTTGTCGAATAGATTTGCGTGCACGCAAAGTTGTGAAGGCTTCATGAATAGATCTATGGCCCCAGATGTATTTTATTGCAATGGGGAACCCGCTCACCGACAGGTCAGCGCTGCGAGCGCTTGTACCGAAACGACGTCTTTGACGTCATTTTAGGTGTAATTGACGTCATGTTAGGTGCTGACGTTGCGTCATGAAAAAATTGCCTGTACATTTTTCTACAGGAAAAATTACTCAAAAGACGTTGCTTTATTGCCATTGTCATGATTGTATTTTCACGCCAGAAATAAATGGAAATAACGTTAGAAAAACAGAGACTTCGGTACAAACGCTCGTCGTGACGTTAGTGTGCGGGTTCCTCATTGACAGTGTTCGCAAGTCCTTTTCAATAGTTTTCGATTGTGTTTTATCAAGTCGATTCCATGGATTGATTGCTTTGCAAAGTGATCTGACACTATGGAGCCTCGGTTTCAGCTCTCTCCTGACCGCTTTAACTTCAACTTCCAGCCTACAGATTATGCGGGGAACCTCCAGGAGATGAACATTCTCAACTCAGCTCTCCTCAAGTCCTGGATTCGTATCGCTGTGCAAAATACCGATTTTTCTGTTCATGTTGAGGACTATTCACTATTCACGAGGACTATTCATCGAGAGCAAACTTGCATGAAAAAACTCTAAGTGGACGAACAGCTTTCAAGTTGCAAGACGGAGTCCAATCTTGAACCAACCGTCATTAGAGAAAACTTCATTATGAAAGTTCCTTGATGATACTCAGAGTTCAGACTACAGTTTCATTTACAAGTTGAAAGCTGCTGCTCCACCTAGAGTTTTTCATGCAGGTTTACTCTCGATGGGCAATTCGACAATTTCCAATCTTCAACCAACATCAGACAATTTCCTTTACAACTTTCACTCATCTTTTACTCTGTGTAAATTGTAAACTACTACCCCTGCTGTACTCCCATGAATAAATTTGATAAATACATACTTGTTATGTTATGTCTGTCTAGCATTACTTGTGACGTGTGACTAGGAAGAACTTCTTGCATTATTAGTGTGCGCTCAAGCGGAACATTGAAAAAATGCAGTTTTTCACCGAAGAGGGTTATTACGGTTCCGCTTGAGCGCACACCAAAAAAATGCAATTTTTTTAGGAAATCGGGGTTATTACGGTTCCGCTTGAGCGCACGCGAGTAACGTCCGTTTGAAAAACGTACTTTTTCGTGTGCGCTCAAGCGGAACCGTAATAACCCCTGTCCGCGAAAAAAAATCGCATTTTTTGGGTGTGCACTCAAGCGGAACGGTAAAAAATGTGATTTTTTAGGGAATTGGGGTGATTACGGTTCCGCTTGAGCGCACACCAAAAAAATGCAATTTTTTAGGAAATCGGGGTTATTACGGTTCCGCTTGAGCGCACGCGAGTAACGTCCGTTTGAAAAACTTACTTTTTCGTGTGCGCTCAAGCGGAACCGTAATAACCCCTGTTCACGAAAAAATCACATTTTTTTGGTGTGCACTCAAGCGGAACGGTAAAAAATGTGATTTTTTAGGGAATTGGGGTGATTACGGTTCCGCTTGAGCGCACACCAAAAAAATGCAATTTTTAGGAAATCGGGGTTATTACGGTTCCGCTTGAGCGCACGCGAGTAACATCCGTTTGAAAAACGTACTTTTTCGTGTGCGCTCAAGCGGAACCGTAATAACCCCTGTTCGGGAAAAAATCGCATTTTTTTGGTGTGCACTCAAGCGGAACGGTAAAAAATGTGATTTTTTAGGGAATTGGGGTGATTACGGTTCCGCTTGAGTGCACACCAAAAAAATGCAATTTTTTAGGAAATCGGGGTTATTACGGTTCCGCTTGAGCGCACGCGAGTAACATCCGTTTGAAAAACGTACTTTTTCGTGTGCGCTCAAGTGGAACCGTAATAACCCCATTCGCTGAAAAATTGTATTATTTCAGCGTTCCGCTTGAGCGCACGCTAATATCACAATAAGGCTGAAGTCTATTAAAATAATACCAGTACCATCTTTATTTAAATAAAAACTTAATGAAGTTGTTACATTTTACATGTTCAAATTATAGGAGTAGGCAAAGTGTGAAGATGATTAACTGTTTCACTCCAAGTTGATAGCTGATCACCATGCATCAATGTCAAGTTTCATACAAAGACAAATGGGACCAACTACCAACTTAGGGTTCTATCTCGGGACCCAAACAAATTATGTGTGCTTTATTCGACAATCTCTGTCAATGGTACAGTAATGTGACAATAAAAAGTACAAGTTTAACAATAATTATCCTTTTCCTTCGTGGAGTACTGTCTTAAACCTTGAATTATATTCAAATATCATTCGTCCAATGGACAAAGGGTTCCAATATCTTGCGAACATTTCCAAAAGTCTCCGAGTCCATAACTAGGACTACACCAGAAAAGAATAGGAATTGACTAAGTTTGTTCAACTTGTAAAGTCGTGGGCCGAGGGTAAACTAGGACTACAGCAGGAAAGAATAGGAATTGACTAAGTCTGTTCAACTTGTAAAGTCGTGGGCCGAGGGTAAACTAGGACTACACCAGGAAAGAATAGGAATTGACTAAGTCTGTTCAACTTGTAAAGTCGTGGGCCGAGGGTAAACTAGGACTACACCAGGAAAGAATAGGAATTGACTAAATCCGTTCAACTTGTTAAGTCATGGGCCGAGGGTAAACTAGGACTACCGGTAAGTGCATTTTTAACTTGAACCAAACTCTGTGCACTGAAGTCCTTGGTAAATGTAGGCTAGGCACATGAAGTTTGGGGCAAGTTAAAAATGTTATTCCTCGGCCCACAAACTGTTCACAACACAAGTTCAATCTTCACTAAAGACCTGTTGGTACCACTAAAGCACGACCATGAACACAGACAATGGTTTGTTGACGGTAGAAGTCGTGAGGTGACGAAAAAAAGTTATTTTTCCATGTTCGCTATTGTACCTACTGAGTATAAACAGGCCTAAAAGTCACCACCAAATGACACATAAGCTAAGGTTACACCTGTTGAAAATACCCGTAGTTTTCCAGACCTGTGTCAAACCCGTGTGTACGAAAAGCCCCGCAAGAGGTCTGGACACAAATAAAAAATTGGCCTACAGGAACATGGTGACTGGGGACCTGTGCCCCAAATCAAGACCAGCGAGATTCTCCAGATCTGGACACCTGTACCAGACTGTTCCCACAGATCTGGGCCAGACTTGTTTCCCAGATCTGGTGACAGACTGGCCAAGTTTAGGCCTACACTAGGTCTGACCCAGATCAAGACGCCAGATCAGGGCCAGACCTGGATACACTGTCGCAGCAGATCAGAACCAGATCTGGGCCAGACAGACACTGCTAGCTGGGTAAGCTTAAAGGTGATCTAGTTCGAATTGTAAACATTACGATGTGCCACCTATTGTCAACTTCTGGTACTAACAAATCAGATAAAATCGAATTAAATCTCGCCTTTCACAAATTTTTGTTTGTTTTTGAGCGTAAAATCATATGCCCTATTTCAGAAAATTTATCAAGATAGATATAAAAATAGATAACATTAATGTTTTGGTATACACGGTGCTGCCACCTGTCCGAGGAAAAATAACTATTATAATCGACCATGTAAATAAACAAACTGTAATGTTTACAATTCGAACTAGCACCTTTGAAGTCATTTCATGAAACAGGGCCCTGGTAATAAAGTGTCATATGATACGTTCAGTGCCTCTGGGAAGGCTTTTTTACAGAGGAAACTGCTTCAGGTGATTATAGCTGACTTAATGTTGTGTGTTTTCTAAATTGGCATCGAAAATCAGGCAGTGACGGCTATGAATTGGCTATGGCACGGAGAAGCAGGATTCGTTGTCTCCATTGAGAGGAGACCTACATCAATTCCGCCAACAAGATGGTTAAGGTACAGTCTCGGTCATAAGTTATTAACCACTGGATATTTGTCAATTACTCCGTGATCCCCCAATATTTTTTCACCAATTTTTGATGCATGATACATGTAGTTAGATCATTTGTCCATCATTTGGCATAAAGATTTTTCTGATCAGTTGGCTGACTTGGGTTTTACCGTTGTTCGAAGTTCGCCGGTCAGAATTTGATTTTCGGGAACTCCGCAAATCCTGAAAAATTTCACTTGTAAAATCTTCCAGTGTCGTCTGCATAGATGGATATCACCATCAAAAATTTTCAAAATATTTGATTTTTTAACCTAAAAATGGCAACTTTGTTGGGATTTTTGCACTGTGCTTTGAAGTCCAGTGAACAGCACTCTGAGATGACCCCTAAAGCTTTCCTAGGCCTAAGATAGTAGGCATTCTTCCGCCCTTATGCCATGCTCTTCCTAAAAGAGATGAATGCAGATCATTTTCAACCATTCAATCAGATGTCGATTATGAAACTGATGGACTCTGGGAAACCAACAGACCCGAATCTGATCAGGCCCTATTCCACATGATCAATGAATGCAAACTGACCCATAAAATGCCTGACCTCAGGAAAAAACCTGACTGTATTTTGGCCACTCTCAAGGAAGCTATATTATGTAACCATACCCGTCGTCGTACATGTACATCGAAAATTTTTCACCGAGCTTTTTCCGGAACCGGTGTGACTTTTTCTCGTGTTCCTCATGTCACAGCGTTTCCACAAAAAGACAGCTGGAGAAGCCATGAATTTTCAATAGGAGAACACAGAGAAATGAACATGTGACTTCAGTGATAGGTAAAGGCAACAATATGGATACCGTGCATCTGACATCTGGTGACATGTCTGACGTCATCGACAGTGAACTACAGAAAATCATAAATATCTCTATATACATCTTTGGGTACTTTCTCCCAGTTGCTTTAACAATCCTTGGAGTGTTCGGTAACTTTACAACTATTCGAATCATGCTGAAACCAGAGCACAGAAAGGCGACAACAGGAATGTACATGCTCACTTTGGGAACCGTCGACTTATGCCTAGATGCGTGCCTTTTCATGTACTTCATAAAACAATGGTCAACGTCCATTGAATTCCTGTACACAGATACATTTTGCCAGATATACCATTTCTTTGGCTGGTCGCTATATTGTATAACAGCGTTTGTTCTCATCTTCATGACCATTGATAGGTTTGTGGCGACATTTTGGCCTCTCAAAGTTGCAATGATCATGACAAGGAAAAGAACAAAACTCATTCTGATTGGATCAACTGTCAGTGGGGTCGGAATAGGCCTACCCTACGTGAAGATAGTCTATCAGTATAAACTTTTAGGAGACTGCGAAGAGTACCCGTCACACTTTCAACGCGTCGTCAATTCCATTGCAGGTATCCAACATAGAGCACAAAAAAAACGACGCAAATTTTCGACCCCTTCCTCAGGCACTTTCTAGTTGAGATCCCAGAAGTGAAGTAAACATAAGTAGTCTCCAAATTTTGCAAATTTTCGACACCAACCGGGGTCTTCCTCAAGCACTTTCTAGTTGAGATCCAAGAAGTGGAGTACACATAAGTCGTCTCTGAATTTTGCAAGTTTTCGACCCCAACCGTGAAATAACTTCTGGGATCTCTACTAGAAAGTGCCTGAGGAAGACACCGGTTGGTGTCGAAAATTTGCAAAATTCGGAGACGACTTACGTTACTATCAATTGCATTGCAGGTACATTCACGTCATATATTCCATTTGGAATTATCATAATATTTAACTCCCTCATTGCAATAAAACTCCTATCAGCTGCTAAAGAAAGGCGGAAACTCATGACCACCGAAAAACAATCCAAAGGAAACGCACAAGAGATTAGAGTCACCATTGTTCTTCAGTCTATAGCCCTGTGGTTTCTTTTTAGCATTCTTCCTTGGTATATTGTCTTTAACTACTGGAATTATTTGAAGATCGAACGTGAATTAACTGCACTAGAAAACTAATTCATGTATTTGTCTAAACTGGCGTGTAATGCACTTTGGCTGTCCAGCCATTGTGTCAATTTTTACATTTATCTTTTGGGCTTTAAAAGCTTTCAAGAAGATGTCATGAAATTGTTTCATTTAAAACGAAATTAAACCTCACTTAGGCCTAAAAATGGTTCTTCAGGAATAAAGCCGGCCATACACGATCAATATTATTGCACAATTTTATGGGGCCAAAATAGGGGCATGTGCTTCTGGCATTGATGGGTGGAAGAAAGATTGGCAATAACATCACCCATTTTGGTCCTCATATTGTGCAATAATATTGAACGTGTATGGGCGCCTTAAGAATAGGAGAAATATGTAGGCCNCCCCCCCCCCCCCCCCCCCCGATTTATTAAAAACGCGAATGAGCATGTTGCGCTGAACCTAGCCTCATTCTGGGAGGGACTGCAGTTCCCACTGTTCGGCTGTCGGCCTTGGGTGTTAATAGGGAGGTTAAGAAATCAACCGACAAACGTAAACTTTACGACAACCATGTTAACCAGATTTTATATTGCATTTTCGGTAAGAAAATAAAGTTGTAGTCAACGTTTACCGTTTGATTTCTAAACCTCTCTGCTATCTTTCCGGAAACCTGACATTTTTAGTTTCTTTTACGCCGAAGTGTGACGTCACAGACCTGCATGCAGGCAGAGTCAGGGGTCTGCGCCGGACTGTGACCAGCACAATTTGAGCGTAATTTGATTGGGTTGGAAGTGAATAGGTCGGTGACGTTACGAATGTTTTGACAACATCAAGGGCCGTATTTTAGAACGTTCCTTAACATTAAGGTCCACCTTAAAATCTATTGTCCTCGAAGGTTTTACAATAGACTTAAGGTCGACCTTAACGTTAAGGAACGTTCTAAAATACGAGGTTAAAGGAGCTGGACGTCCAAGTTGTAAACACTCACTCACTGGTTCTCTATCCACGCGACGCCTGCGGTGCTGCCACCTATTGTCGGTGATTTGTACTGACGTGAATATCGTGAGTGAGTTGCATTGGACCGGGCACCAGTCTAACGATCACGGGGCGCTACTGGTGCTGCCACCTTCACGAAGGAATAAAACTAGTTTGCTGGCCACTGTTTGTGTTAAGCCTATCTTAGCATTACTTAAAGGAAGTTTCGTTTTTCTATTGCGGATCAGCGTGGATTTCATAAATATTGGCCAATAGGATTTCACTTTGCGTGACTTCGTACAACAGAGTCGTACAACAGGTAGATTCACGATGGCTGCGCCATTTGGTTTTACGCTACCCACGTCATCTGACTCTGCCGTCGTACGGACCATTCCAACAGCACCGGACAGAAAGTCTTTTTCGTATTTATCTACGAAGTGGAAACGAAAGATGAATTTTAAAGTTTCATATACACCCTAACTCTGTCTGTGTAACTTCATACGCTAAAAGACGCTCTTACAGCAGGCGATATTTGTGGTACCAACCATCTCCTGAAATACATTATGTCATGGAAATGAAGTCCAATTTCGTATTTCATACTTTGTGTTTCGTCAGATTTGCGAAACCTCACTATCACCTCTAACAACGAAACATATTTTGCAATATCTCCTTTGCATCACTCCTGTATTTTCTCCCTCCCCCAACGCAATAAAGGAAAAAATTAATTCCGTAATTAACATTCCAGAACTGAATCATGATATAATGCTGACTATAATATCGTAACCTCCAGTATTCCTCTTGGAGTCTATAATGACCTTTGACCTCTTCAGTCCCTATGATGATGTCATACAATCTGTACGGAATTGACGTCACGACGTAAGCAATGCTAACAAGAATTAACATTTTAGTCAAGTGCGTTGTTTCTTTTTCACGTTTTCCCTGACCGTCCTTGCTTCCGCCCATGCCGCTTCTCTCCTTCGAGGCACTTCGCAGGACGACAATGATGAAAACATTGCAATAGACGATTATAACAAAGGGGAGGACGGTCCCTATAACTAACTGCGAAACGTTTCCCAAAGTCTCAAGGTGCGGCGCGCCGGGTACGGTCATTCGCATCAGACCTTCCCCTAAGAAAATATACGGAGTTAAAAATAGCACTCAGGCGCGGATCCGGGGGGGGCACACCCGGCCCGTAACCCCCCCCCCCCCCTTTTTTGGTGACCAACGTTAGAAAAATTGCCCTTTTTCCAAATGCCACAGAATTACCGTGTAGAGATCTAATTTGTTCTTCAGGTGCTGGGAAATCGCAACAACGGCCCTCTAGATTTCAAAATTTTCTAGCGGAGGGCCCCCAGGGCCACAGCCGTGGCTTCGCGACCTCGGCACTCACCTTCGTCGGTCCGCCTGTGGCCTTCTGCGCCCCCCCCCCTTTACCAGAATCCTAGATCCGCCCCTGTGCGCAAGTCCGCCAAGAGATTGACCTGGTATTCATCGCTTTGACGGCCCCACCATCTTGGTTTCTACGAAGAATTTGTGCATGCGCATGCACTTATCTGGTAGGCAAACCAACGCATGTGATTGGTCGATCAGGCGATACGAATGTGCCCACCAGATACAAGTGCGCATTTGCAGTGTGCAAGAAATTAAAAAAGGCGGGTACCGTCGAAACGATAAATAGGGCCCTAAAGCTAGGAATCCACTGCTGATTTCCTGCGTTGCGACTTGCTTTTCAACCTGCCACCTGCGATTGAATACGATCGCAAGGAAGGAACTGATAACGGTCGCCGACCAAACTTGCCGACTGAAATTGACCACATCTTCGCCATTGGGGGAAATCACGTCTGGTGAGTCCACTACGACGATCGAATGCCCAGTTGCAATGCAATCCAGTTGCAAAGAAGTCGCAACGCAAAATAAGCTTGAAAATCAATGGTGGATTCCTAGCTTTATTGCTACCGTCAACTTCACCTGGACTGAGAGGGAGATCGATGCCAATACATAGGCCGTGCCCTAGGCCTAACGTAGGGGTCTACGTTTTGTATATGATGGCCACCAGCACGTTGTCTTTTCATTGGTTCCCGTGATGCCCCGATATTAACGCACTCTTCGTTTCAAAGTGTGAGAACGCGGCCAACAAACTGACCAATCATAACGCTCGATACAAAATGTAAATTGGCGATGGCCAATCAGGATTCCCGAATCAACAACTTCTTACCCGTCACTTCATCGACTACTTTCCGAAATGTGAAGAAAATATAAATATCCAGGCCGCTGATGAGGATGAACGTGACGAAGATGGAGACACAAGCCCGGCGAGTGGTACAGAACCTCTGGGCAGCCATCGGGAATCGTACAGCTATCAGTCTATCCACTGTCATCTCGGCAAGGAAGAACCCCGAAAGAATTCCCGACGTGAAGGCATGGTACCACATCCATCTGAAAAAAAAGTAGCGGGTGTGCACCAGTTGGTTATGGGTGGCGTCCACTAGAGTGCCGACAAGATTAGGAAGGGTTGCGGAAGCAAATGATGCCATTTCGGCATCCTTTCCGCGTCAGTCGCGGAAAAAAGTGTGCGAATCATCGTTTCCTGGGACATTACTACGAATCTCTTCAGACATACCTGGGAGTGTCCCAGGAAGCAATCGTGAAGGGCACGAACTGCCGCTGATCGTAGCGGGACAGCGCGGACACATCTAGGATCACACCAGGAGTAGTAAAATCATGGACTAGGACAATCGGGTAGATATGCGGACAATATGAGGAAATAATTCAAGGTAATATAAATTCTGCGCCGAATTTGGATTTTTCTCATATGTCTGCTAGCCGTCATGGAGTTAGGAAAAACGGCCACACTGAAAAACGTTACACCGGCCATAAACTCCTCCACACCGCAACCTGTTGACCTTTCCGTGTCTTGTCCGCAAATGTCTTGACGGCTTCGCGCACTCGCTTATTTTGATCTGCATCGGCTCCGCGCTTTCCTGAAACAGTCCGCGTGGCTTCTGCTTGCCTTCGCGAAGCTGCCCGCACCGCGGAAGCTTTCAGGAGCGTTTGCAGAAGTGTTACAGAAAGGCGGGATGTCCTGACGATGTCCCCACGACAATGCAGACAAGTTGCCGAAGGTGTCGGGAAGTTCATTTCCGCGTCGAAATTTTGGTCTCGATCAAAATT
This sequence comes from Notospermus geniculatus, assembly GCA_002633025.1. Taxonomy (NCBI): domain Eukaryota; kingdom Metazoa; phylum Nemertea; class Pilidiophora; order Heteronemertea; family Lineidae; genus Notospermus; species Notospermus geniculatus. The sequence goes on along the minus strand of NMRB01003617.1, from coordinate 26,697 downwards.
TGGATGCGGAAATTTCGCCCTCTCCCGAACGTGCGGAAATGCCGGGAACTGCTTAGGAATGATAAAGACAGTGAACGGAATCTTTCAAGAATATGCGGAGAGGTTGCGGAATTGCTAAATTTGCGTTCCGCGTCTTGTCCGCGCCCTAGTGGACGCTAGGTTTTAGGCTATAGACACTCCGCATTGCACATAGACTGGTTCCCGTCTTTAAGCCAGGCGTATCATCGCACTTGCGACTGGAAGTAACTGATGCGCGCACATCGCAAATTCAGGAACTCGGTAAAACTAGATGGATCCAATCAGTCGTCATGTCCAGACCGTGTACATCGCACTTGCGACTGGCGGCAACTCAGGTCCGGGGCGTTGAGACTCGACGGGACTAAGTTTTGTACAGAAAACTGGCACTGATCAGTCGCAAGCCCGTGTACATCGCAGCGACTGAACAAAACATGGTACAACTAGTTGCTAGAAAGTTGAACAAGTGCAACTCACGGCGACTGGCAAAATCACAGTTCCAGCGAGTCGCAAGGGTGCGTACATCGACCGTTTCTGGTGACTGATCAGTCGCCTCCAGTTCCAGCTAGATCCTCCAAGTCGCCAGTAGCTCAACGGCAACTAGTTTTCTCAAGTCGCAAGTGTGATGTACGCTAGGCTTCACCACTCCAATCCTGCGGCGTTCTACATTGTACAAAACGTTTCATGGCTAGAGAGGCTGAGAAGTTCACTCCACGAGTTGATCTCGTCCTCGCCTTTGGGAATCAACGGGCACGACCAGACTCAACGCCACAGTCGATACATCCTGGTCGACATACTAGTAGACAGCATCCGTCCCCACATCCGTCTCCAAAGGGATGCAGTTGGGGGCAGAGGTCAGTCTATGAAGACACATCATCAGCGCATGCCCAAAGGCTCATCCCTGACGTCACGACCCAGCTCGGAAGGCCTGCGTAATCCTGCAGATATACGCCATTCACTTGGCAAAATTGCACTCGTGTGCGGGCCGCTTGGGCGAATTGCCCATCTTGAGTGCTAACTCGCACGAAAGAACTATAACCTGGATGAGCGCGTTTACTTACTGCATGGCAAACTCCGACGGCTCCTCAGGGACCCAGAACACCCAAATCATTCCCCAGATGTGCGAAAGAAGTACGTTGGAATCGGCGAGAGCAAGCGCTGTCATGTAGTTACACGTCGAAATCCGCCGGTTGTCCTTCTGTACAGAGATGATGATCGACATGACGTTGCCGAAGAGTCCCACGAGCGTCAAAAATGGCCAGAAGTATTTTGTAACGACGAGGTATAGAATGCGTAACGTGTACACCACTGGGGGCACGGATGTGGTTTCTTCTTGTAGGCTGGTGACGATGGCCAACATCTTAGATCCACGTGTCGTCGATGGAACGCAGGGAAGAATATCCAAGGTTCGATGGCCTGTCGATGGAGCTTCGGAGTCAGTCGCTTGCGTGATCAAGGTCTACAGCCGTGGCCGCTTCGGAGACAGTCGTCAGCGTGATCAAGGCCTACAGCAGTGGCCGCTTCGGATACAGTCGTCTGCGTGATCTGGCCGCTTCGGAGTCTGTCGTCTGTGTGATCAAGGCCTACAGCAGTGGCTGCTTCGGAGACAGTCGTCTGCGTGATCAAGGCCTACAGCAGTGACCGCTTCGGAGTCAGTCGTCTGCGTGATCACGGCCTGCAGCAGTGGCCGCTAGGGTGTCAGTTGTCTGCGTGATCAAGGCCTACAGCAGTGGCCGCTAGGGTGTCAGTTGTCTGCGTGATCAAGGCCTACAGCAGTGGCCGCTAGGGTGTCAGTTGTCTGCGTGATGAAGGTCTACAGCAGCAGTGGCCAGTCTGAAAACACGTCCGAGAGCTCGGCGAGAAGAAATATTGACCTTGGTATTGGAAATCGTAAGACTCGAGGAGATCGAAGTCGCCGATCCCAGGTCACTACTTGTCATAATCTGCCTCAATTACTTGAATTTGAGGAAAAAGACAATAACAATGTGACCATGGACCGACATTCACTCACGTGCTGAAGCATCGTTGAAGCTGTGACACCCATTTTTGTAGGCCTACTTGCTGACAGAGATCACCACATCCCGGGGGAAGGGGCCACCCTCAGATTTAGACTGGTATCTACCCTCGTAACCCTTGCCTAAACTCTACCGTAGAGCGTTAGGAGGGCAGGGGGCCAGTCTGCCTGAGATTATAGAGTTTTCGCAAAGCCCCCGAAACGCCAACGGGAACGTCTATCCTTTTGTTCGGTGCTCTCTTCGTGGCATCGAACAATGGGTTTGGCATTCGCTTTGGCGTTTCGGTGGCTTTGCGAAAACTCCCTATTATCAATTCCTTCTATCAGCTTCCCTACTCCACCGCCTACAGCCGTTTGCGGGCGGTGAGGTAGACTGGTAAGCTGCTTTCCACGAGGCGTTTGTGGGCGTGGGTGGAAAAAAGTGGATCCAACGTATTTCCCTTTAGCTGCGCCATAGTTTCACTCGCACCCGCTCCCGCCACCGAAACCGTGTCCGCAAACGCCTCGTGGAAAAGCAGCCGTAGGCTACGTGCAACCTTTTACTTCATGTTGGCCGACCACAATAATCTGTCTTCAGAGCAAAATGTACCAGGTTCATCCGCCGTTCCAACACGTTTCCCCTTTTTTTCTTATGGAATTTTCAGAAAGAATGCGTAAGCCGGTAATAGTCGTATCCTTACGCGTAAGGACGTACTAGATACATACTCTAGCCGACTTGAAACACTCTTCTTTGAAGACCTATGGCCCCCTATACTGCCCTCGAAATGTTCAAAAGTATAATGTTTTTCAGTGTGGCCATTTTTCTGTGTGACTCCCATTGTTTGGAACACACTGGGAAACAGACTCACTGTTTCTCTGTGTGTCGCTCATTGTCAAGTCGCGCCTTATTCCGTCAATCTATTGAAATATAACACTGGCACACGGGCCACACTTAAAAACGTTACACCGGAGCCGCTAAACTCCTATACATGTATAGGAGTTTAGCGGCTGCGGTGTAATGAATAAGCGGAGCGACTTGAAATACGTCGATTTCATATTCCCGTAACAATATTTAGGCCTACAATCGGGAAGATGGTGGCGCAATCTTACGAATGGGGAACTCCCACGCTGCATCACTCCGCATGAGACAAATTGCCGATTTGTGTCGGTGCGACGACCGTTCCCTGCCATGCAGCCGACTCGTACCAGTATATAGACGAACATATTCTACGAACACATACGACGAAAGTACTGAGGAATACCGTACGGTACCAGGTACCAGATACCTCTCCGTTGTACTACTCTTCGGTCACAAATTTCCAAAACGTCTACCACACCAATGTCTCAGAATGGACGCTGCTCTTATCAACTAGTAGTTATTGTGACTGATTCGAGTTGTAAAATGTAGTAAATACCCGTATTGCCGTATTGCATGAATAAAGTAACATATACTTTTAGTAATACTTTTCTAGAATAGACTATTTTTAGTAGCTTCATTGTCATTGTTACTGCACTAATGTCAGATTGGAGGAATAAACTAGACCATCTCCAAGCACTAATATAGCACATCTATATTCAGAAAAATATCACTGATATCAGTTTTGCAAATAGAAATTCATTCCAGTTTTTGCGACATGTCTACATGTTAGTTGGAGTTGGAGATCTCAGGCGTATTTCATGGGACTGAACGCTTCACACAAAGTCACCAGAATTCCCGCACAGGGCACTAAGCATCCTGAGGTTATCAGACCGGCTAGAGCACAAGATCTAACAACCACTGTGGGCTGGCTTTTCACTCATGAGATTTTCGAGAGCGCGAACGCTCGAAAGCAATGTCCTCGGACAGGACCACTGGAGGACGCGGACAAAGATTCCGTGTGTTTTTCCCGGCACGAAAATCGCGTGAATGGAAAGCCAGCCTTAGAATTTGTAACAACCACTGATTCAGTGGTTGTTAGAGCTTGCAACAACCACTAATTCAGTGGTTGTTAGAGCTTGCAACAACCACTGATTCAGTGGTTGTTAGAGCTTGCTGCTATAATGCAACAACCACTGATTCAGTGGTTGTTAGAGCTTGCAACAACCACTAATTCAGTGGTTGTTAAGGCCCGTTTACACATGCAACTTTTCATATGCAACTTCATGCAACTTGTTGCATAAACCTGATGAGACCAAAAATTTCATCAAAGTTGCATGTGTAAACGGGCATGCAACTTGTTGCAACTAACTACTGCAACTTGTTGCAAAATTAGGATCCAGATCCTATTTTCTGGTGAAGTTGCAACAAGTTGCACGTCGCTGGCCAATGAGAATACAGCAAAAAATCATGTGACGTCTACTAAAGCCAAAATGGCTGCCAAACAAAGGATTCCCGCCAAAATTCCTGCAACTTGTTGCGAACTTCTGCAACTTATCGCACTGAATGTTGCAATGTGTAAACGTCACAGGTAGACTGCAACAAGTTGCAGGTTGCAGCAACTTGCAACTTGGTGCAACCTAGTGTAAACCGCCCTTTAGAGCTTGCAACAGCCACTGATTCTGTGGTTGTTAGAGCTTGCAACAACCACTAAATTCAGTGGTTGTTAGAGCTTGCAACAGCCACTGATTCCATGGTTGTTAGAGCTTGCAACAACCACTAATTCAGTGGTTGTTAGAGCTTGCAACAGCCACTGATTCCGTGGTTGTTAGAGCTCACAACAACCACTAATTCAGTGGTTGTTAGAACTTGCAACAACCACTGATTCAGTGGTTGTTAGAGCTTGCAACAGCCACTATCATCAACCCCAACAGTGCCATTTTTCCTCCCAGCCAGATCTGGTAAAGTGTATCATTCAAGACCACAATGAAATGGTCCATGGACCATGTGCTCACTGGGTTGGATATAATAGTCTAATGACAGAGGGAGGTACATATCAGTTATGAGCAATCTGGGTCAAGTCATTCCCAGAAAAGACTGAAGATTTTTGGGTTATGNTGAGGCGATAAGACCAACTGCCATGAATTTTACCCCATACCCGGTACTAAGACTATAGTACGTTTGAGTCATCTGGGGTAGCGAGCATAAAGGGGTCGTAACCCTACGTCAGGCCTAAGCCAGGCGTTATGCTGGTCGAGGATAGGGCATCGACCAGCACTACGCCTGGCTTAGGCCTGACGTAGGGTTACGACCCCTTTATGCTCGCTACCCCTGGAGCTCGATGGGTGTATGTCAATCAAACCCTAAGGCTTCCTGTACATAGAAGTATACGGTATTCGGTATTTGGTGCACGTTTCGTAATGCACGCGTATACTAGGAAACGAACAAGTTTATTTCCAATAGCAGGTTACATAGCACTATACGCGGAACGGTGCACGCTATTCGCGTATAGAAGGAATCGCGCTTGCACGATTTTTCCTCTGCGTATACTGAGCGTGGTCAGGAGAATAGGCATAGATTGGTCAGATAACTCACTTCTAAATATTTTTTTCGTTGATTTTCAGCAGAAATATATTCCCGGCAATCAAAGTCAAAGAATATTGGTAGTCACTATCTGATTGTGAAACAAAGTTCAGGTTCGAATATTCTGCAAAAGAAATATTTTACAGAGTGTCTCCAAAATGCTAACCCTTTCTTGGTCACTCGGGGATTGGCTGTAAAAAACGTCTTGACACATCCTTCACATGTCTTAGTACTTTCCATCAATGCAAATCCAACGTATATCCTATATAAATCGCCGTATCCGTATACCGTATACCGTATAGAGTATACCGAATACCGTATACTTCTATGTACAGGAAGCCTTAGTAACCAGACCACAATGAACTTATGGTTTACTCTAAACGGTCCAACGCACATTGTTTTCTAACCAGCTGAACCTTGGTTTGAAATTGAACATACGACTAGACCTTGATTTGAAATTGAACACAGGCACAGGCATGGGATTGACTGGAAGTGTCCTGTCAATAAAACGCATGTCAATAGCCAGACTTCACCAACAATACCAAGGTCTGCCTGACAAACGAAGGTCCACCCATCGAGCTCCAGATGACTTAAACGTACTATAAGAGTAAGACATTCAATTTGGGAGCCAATATTTCATGCACATTTTGAGATAGATGTCTTGAGCAATGTATACAAGTAGGCCTACAATTAGCCTGAATTTCATTTACCCTGAATACAATAAAGTGGTTCAAGTGGTATCAACGCAGTATAGGTGGTAGCACTGTCAATGTGATGCGTATACCTTCAAATAATATAGAGCTTGTGCACATGACGTCGGGCACCACAAAAAAATCCGCCATCTTAGGCCAAGTTCAGACGTCGCTCTAACGACGCGTCGAATACAAATGAATTTGGTACGACTGTAGCGCGACGCATAGGCCATCTGATTCATTCGTCGATGAATAGTACGTCTGACGTCGAATTTAATTCACTTCAGACGTCGCTCTACAGACGGATATAAATGAGGAATTGTATTCGACGCGTCGTTAGAGCGACGTTTGAACTCGGCCTAAGCGGTCAAATTGACGTCGTCGACCCACGTGGTGCACCTTGTCGTCCGCGCAAGTGGAGTGGTGTGACTTCAACCCTGACGTGATCTACACATGGCAAACTCTGTCGTGGGGCTACAGTCAAAAGTAACGTCAAAATGAGCCACTGCACAAGCTCTACATGTATGTGGCACCATCTGAGATGTGTCAGTCCCTCAGGAGGTACCCACGCCAGTCACAGATGTACTCCAAATTAAAATGCAATAAACCGGCAGCAGAGAAGTACAGACTGACACAAACTGAAGAACTTGCATCATAAAGCTATAACCAAAATATGTCACCTTCCACAGCAAAACCAGGCGCATGTTGCTCATAAATTGAGACTCAGCAATCTAAGATGACACCAGGAGAGAATGGAAGAAACAGGGGCCATATTTATGAAGCCTTCACAACTTTGCGTTCACGCAAATCTATTGTTTGGCTGCACATGCCCTATTGTTCATTGACTGCCTTACAATAGATTTGCGTCAACGCAAAGTTGCGAAGGCTTCATTAATATGGCCCCAGGTCATTTCATTTTACCGGTAGATTTCACAACAGACAGACAATACTGAAACTGACAAACATTAGGTCTCAGACTGCCAAGTTCAGTGTGACATGCGCCTGGTTTTGTCAGGGAAAAATCAAAAATAGTTAAGAGAGGTATTTTTGGTAAAATTAAATACATGTACAGGGAGTCTTCACCAATACTGTCTCTATACCCATATTACTGAGCCACTTATGTATTGCCTGTATGAGAATTGCAGTGCTTGAAAGGAGAGGCGCGTGATCACGCACGCGCACCATCACGCGCCTAAAATGAGACATAGCCAGACGGATACCCACGCACGCCGTAGTTTTGAACTACCGCACCTCCTGTACTTAAGCGAATCGATTTTCACACGCCTGGCTGACACGGTCTCGGCAAACAAACAAGGCTACGAACAGTGCCAAATACTACCAACTGTAAATTGTAAGCCTGGACGTGATTAGTCAAATCAATGTACTTGACGAAATACCAGCCAATGAAACGCACTGTTCTTCAATCCATTTGGAAAGCTGTACAACAATGGCGGTGGAGAAGTCGAGTCAGGGTCACACACCTAAGGGGATTCAGGACTGTGGTAAAAACCACACGCCTATGCTACTTTAGGAGTATGAGTACCCCCCTCACACCTGGATTTTTTTCACTTGAAGCACTGCAATTGACTCTAAATGCCTACCCCGTTCAAGAGTAGCCCCTGTTGCCATCTTCACTGAGTTCAGGTAAAGACTCGGCTTCTCCTCCCTTGACCTTCACGTAAGCAAACCACATTCCGTGTTCAACGGATTGCCCAGGTCCCAAAAATAGCAACCAATCATGACAAAGCTTGCATCGGCAGCTCGGGTATGACAAGATGTTGTCGTTGACATCCACGTAATGATGTTGACCAATCAAAATTTGATAAAATGACATCATTGATATTTTCTCTTTGGTGAACGACGACTTCCACAACAGCCGAAAGAGGGCGTATGAACAGTGACTGCCTTTTGAAAAATCCACGTGAGTGGTTCATAGCTCACCTCCAAAAGCTAGGTGAGCTGTTTTTTCCTGTGCCTGAATAGCACACACAAGACATCCTTGGTGAGGTCTTTTTTCAGTGAATTTAGCCAATCTCCATGAGTCAGATTCATCCGGACATTATTGTTTAGGCTGTGGGCGGCACTGCCCTGTAGCAAGATTTATCCAAGCCAGCCTATAGCTAGCAGGGCTGAAAGGGTAAATGTCGTCCTGGGTATATACAAAGATTACCCAGGATCTCAATCTCCCTGGGTGTATTTTCGGTAGCCCAACATCACCCAGCATCGTAGTATGACACCTGGATTCGAGATTGTCTCGCCCGTTGTCACGTGTCTGCCTGACCTACGTCATGAACAGCTACACTCAACAAGTACCGCGGCGCGAGACCGCGAGATTCAACGGGATTTCTAAATGGGACTCGTTACTACGGAAAGATTTCGGAAGCTGGGTGATGTTCGTCTACCGAAACTACACCCAGGGTATTGTTTTAGTGAAGACTGAGATCATGGGTAATCTTTGTATATACACAGGACGACATTTACCCTTTCAGCGCTAGCAGGTGGCAGGAGGCCTAATACCTACTTGAGTATGACTCGACTCGTCAGTGTTTACAAAAGATCGTAGCACTAAGTAACCTTATTTGGTTACACACGTGATAGCAACTGCTCGCCCATTGGCTGTTGCCATGGTTGTGGCGATGACGTAGTGTTCATTCACCAGTGTTGGGGCATCGCGAAGAGTGAAGAAAACTGGTGATTTATTCCGACGTACGAGATAATTGTGCATCAAAAGATGTAGTTTTAAACTAGAATTGCATCAATAGTCATCTCGGTTACAAATTCCACAAAAAAGCAGTCCTAAAGAGCCAGTAGGTTCAACGCAATATGCAATCGTCATCAATCATCCACGTGCTACTGACATAAATTATGCATGACATGGAACGGCTTCCCACATGCGTTTTGTCCCCGTTATGATCGGTGACCATCTGCTTCTTGTTGATTGTTTCTATCTTTGGCTTGATGCTTGCAGCCACATTCCATTTGTCAAATGTGCTGAGCTGAACTAAATTCCACTTCCTAGGGCCGGGGTGATTGAAGCCGGCCATTGTTCTTTCAGGAACCGAGAGGGGGAGATATATGTCAGCTTGAGCCTGATTGGATCACATCATCCTGCATTGGCAAAATGTCCGATTCTGACCAATCACCGAGAGCGTTCTTCCAATGGTCGACTCGTGTATCGAGCATTTTGTGTTCACCTGGGGATTTTAATGGGCTACGTCATCCAGACATGCCATATCTCAGGCGCGCGATTTTTAAATGCATTTCAAGTATCAGGCGCGCGTGTTTTCATTCACGTCGATTTATTTTACGTGCGCGATGGTGCGCCAGCGCGATCGCGCGCCTCAAAAGGCAGTCACTGTATGAATAAATTATCGCAAAAGAAACGAGGCTTCTGATTGGGCGCACGAGAAAATCCCAAAGCAATGAACACGGAATCTGGCTGCTTGCTGCAGAGTGCAGGAAGAGGTTAGCCGATTTCACACGATGCATTATGCAGAACATGCAGAATGCCTATTCCAGGACCATGACATGTTCATGGCTGGTTGGATTGTACAACCAGCATTAGGACTGGCAAGGTCAAGGACTCCCTGAATTTGATTCACTAACATTATGAGGTTTACAGTTCGACTGTAAACAGTCCGATATTTATAACGTCAAATCCCATTCTGGTGGAAGAGGGGAGAAATAATGTGAAACATGGTCGTCTGTGACTTGCTCAAGACTCGATGGATTCCATTTTGGATTCTGGTCCTTATCCAAGAGGACTGAAAAAAGATCGAGACTGGGTACAGCTGGGGCGTAACCATGGAGACCAGCAACTATTCTGGGCATCTTAGTCAGATCGGTGGAAGTGCCGCCTGAACATGCTGGTACATCACTGTACCATACTAAAATTTGAGAAGAGTTTGTTTGTTTGCGTGTTTGTTCGCGATTTTCTCAAAGACCGACAGACGGATCGCCCCCCCAAACTTGCTATGCACATTCAGACAGACCTGGGAAGTGTCCTTACGAAGCTCGAATTTTGATATGACTTATAGTTTCGAAATATCGCAATATTAACGAAAATAACAATGCTGTTCACGCCTTTTGACGTCACAACGTCATCGAGATTTCTGTCGCGTCATCCGTGACGTCGGCAACGTCATGTGATGAAATGACGTCTACGTCCCCCCAGGCCTTTCCATTGCATAATTTGGGACACACCCTCTTTCTTATAATTTGGGCTATTTTCACCGGTGACACCTCTATTTTGTGTCTCAAAGTTACAAAACTCGCACAAGAGTCTGGATTAGTTTGACATTCTTTTTAATCCAGTTTCTTGTGTGATTCAAATAATTATTGAATTAATAATAAATAATGTGAATTATTGTGAATTATCAAAATAAAATGACCCAATGCCCAATGCCAGTGCCAGTGCCAATGCCAATGCCATGCTTTGAACCAACCCCGTCCCAAAACTATCTGTCATCACTAGTGAAATTGTACTTTTTTTATTCTGATACACCAGATATGGAAATAATAAATTTATAAGAAATATAATCAAGCTCAAAACAAATCTATTTTAGAGTAACGAATTATTTCATGAATCTTGTAAAGAGATACTCATGCAGTAGTATTCGTAACTGTCCTTATATAAAACCAAAGAACGTAGTGAAAGCAAACATGCTAAACTCATGAAAAGCACACTCCAGGCAGAACTGGTCTGCCCAGTAAGACGCTCAGATCATCAAATTTGAGAAACCATGTGTCGGCCGATCCAATGCAACTTTGGCACTACCACATGGCAGGCTTGCTGCTACATGCATTGACACGGTCACCAGACACTAAGAGAGCCAGGTAACGCAAACATGAGATTGCAAAGGTGGAGTTTTATTTCTCATTTTGAATTACATTTTGGGCGCATGTCCCCAAATTAATATGGGCGCGTACGACGTTTACCGTCGTATGATCCATGCAATGGAAAGGCCTGCCCCCAAGCGCTCCTAATGACGTAACACCAGTGAACGAGTATTGCCTAGTTATACTAAAATTTGAGAAGAGTTTGTTTCCGATTTTCTCCAAGAGTGACGAACGGATTCCCCCCAAAGGGGCTGGAGGAAGAACGCTCCCATGTCCAAAGTGTGCATATTTCAGAAAGTTTTGGTCTGATTTGGATAGAATTCGCAGTGGTGATACTTGATAGCAAAAGATTAACAGTCACCATGCAGAGAGAACAAAAAACCTAATTATCTAGAACAATGCTTTTTTGAACCTCAACAAAAATAGAGAAATAACTGGGTTTTTTGGCTCAGAATCGGCATAGATATTCAGTCATTGTTTCTCATTAACTTTCCAGTTGAAATCTTCACTTATTTTCACACAATTACGATAAAACAATGATGTTTACTTCAACTTCTAATGGGTGTACTCAATAGCAGGAATGACAACAACAAAACCACTTCACACCATCCAGACCTACCACCATGTGATGGTTGGCTGATCTGCTGATTGCAAGTTCAGGTCAAGATTGTATTATTGGTGCTCAGTGGATCAAGGCGATGATGCAATACATTCACTAATGTCAAGCAGGGTAGGCCTTTGACATTATACATTGTACAGTCTGCAGTGTAAGCTTACGGTATTTTTGGTTATATAAAGCATAATGCAACATGTTCAATTCTGGTCACACTGCAGATAACACTCGTAATTATGTTCATTGCAAGGTAATAGGCCCCCATGAATAGGCCTAATCATATTGCAACACACCACAGGGGGCCAATGTCATACTGTCAGGAGATCTGGCTCTTACCAAGAGTGCGTGCACCCAACTTAAGTTGTCCAGTCTAATTGTCAAGTAATTATCTCATTTTTCGTGAATGTGGTGGACATTATTCTTGATAGAATAGGCCTAATCATTTACCATTGGTCTAGGCCTGCTGTTATGACCATTTCTAGGAGTTTCAACAGTGTACAATAGGATTTATTGTCAAGTATCAAAACGCATTGTCTTAGCTGCTGTTACATAATATTACTACTTCTCTTCATGGTGATTGTTAATCTTTCAGATTCAAGTATCACCACTGCGAATTTCATTTAAATCGGGCCAATACTTTCTGAAATATGCACACTTTGGACATGGGAGCGTTCTTCCTCCAGCCCCTTTGGTATACATGTGCAGACAGACATCGGAACTGCCCTTACGAATTTTGATTTGCCTAACAGATTATGAAATATTAGGAGCAAAAATAAAGATGCTGTTTGGTACTTTTTGACGTCACAGAGATTTCTGTTGCGTCATCCATGACGGCATGAGGTCGGCAACGTCATATGCGGTGGTATGACATCATTATGTCACTCAAACGGGTATGGCCTAGTAACTAATAATCTGGTGTACACTTACCTGCCCGGACCCCTTCATAAAAGTCCTTGTCCTCCATAAACCGCTGGCTTAACCTATACTCCATTTGGAAGCAATCTTGCATACCCATCTTTCCACCTTCAATGATTTGCCGCAGGGTGACTTTCATTGATGTTGGCGACTAAAAAATTGAGACCATGCGGTGAGCAAGTGAACGGAGTTGAAAACTTAAGGGAATCCAGTATATGAGGGCTCATGCTCAAACAGGGATGGCACGTCCGCCGGTCACCCATCCACGTAGTGATGGCACTCAACATTGCTTAACTTCTAGCTCAGAGGTCAACGCACCAACCACTAGGCCATAAAGGAACTCCTCCATGGCCGGCGGGTTAAGCCATGCCATATAGTAGCTACAAGGGGTTCAACACAGGCACAATTAAACCCTCAAGGGGTTTACAGATCGACATCGTGTCTTAAAGCAACTCGCGGCAACTAGCTTTCCGGCGATGGAAGCAACTCGGAGTGACTGATCAGTTGCCGATTTTGTCGACCTGAGCGCGCTTGCATCTCCGAGCAACTGCCGGATCCGCTAGTTGCCGCGAGTTTCTTCGCGTTGCCCACGTTCTACTTTTCGGCGACTAGTTGTTGGAATGGACCGAGGGCATGGAAGACGCGCTCCGAGTTCCTCTCAATCACTGAAATGTCAATAGCCCTTTTTCAAAATCACATGACGTCTTTGTGCGGAGCTACGTTTAGGGGCCCGAATGACGTCACACAAACTGCGTCATGACTTTTTGCACCGCCAAATGCCATGACGCCGTTTGTGTGACGTCACTCGGGGCCCCTAAACGTAGCTTCGCACAAAGACGTCACGTGATTTTGAAAAAGGGCTATCTGCGTGTGGTGTTTTTAGCTCACCTGTGGTGAGCTTATACAATGGTTGTGCGTCCGTCGTCCGTCGTCGTCGTCGTCCGTCCGTCGTCGTCCGTTAGCAGGGCACGTTTCGTAACCGCTGGGGCTATTGATCTGAAACTTGGTACATATATACCCCTAGGTCATATGACCTATGACAACAAATTTCGGTCCGATTCGATTCTTGGCTTGGCCACCAGGTGGCTAAAACTGAAAACACAAAAAGTGCAATAACTCCTGAACTAATGACTGGATCACCTCCAAATTTTTATCATAGGTGTATCTAATGAGGGTACATTACATATATAACAGGTTTTTGGTTTGACCTACTTTTCAAGGTCACAGAGGTCAAAGTTCAAAATTTTGCCTTTAGGTGGCACGTTTCGTAACCGCAGCTGCTATTGACGTGAAATTTGGTACATATATTCCCCTTGGTCAGATGACCTATGACCCCAAGTTTCGGTCCGATTTGACTCTTAGCTTGGCCACCAGGTGGCGGAAACCAAAAAGACAAAAAGTGCAATAACTCATGAACTAATGAGTGGATCCTCACCAAATTTTTATCATTGGTGCTTCTAATGAGGATGCATGACATAAGTAAGAGGTTTTTGATTTGACCGACTTTTCAAGGTCACAGAGGTCAAAGTTCAAAATTTAGTCATTTGGTGGCGCATTTCATAATTGCTTGGGCTATTGACTTGAACCTTGGTTCATATACACCCCTATGTCAGGTTACCTACGACACCACTTTTCGGTCCAATTCGATTCTCCACTTGGCCACCAGGTGGCCAAAACCAAAGCTCAAAATCCAGTAACTCCTGAACTGTAACTAGATTGTCTCCAAATTTTTATCAGGTGCATCTAATGAGGATACATGACCCTGGAACATTTCGATTTAACATTTGTCATTTGTTTTTCTGGTACGTTCACCCAGGTGAGCACATGGTCCATGGACCATTTCATTTTTAATCTGCGACGTATCCATCGAGTTGCTTCAAGACGCAATGTTGACCTACATAAAGCTCCTTCAGACTTGTTATAATCTTACCATTTTTTTCAGTAATTCCAACTGTTTCACAGACCATTCTGAACCATCCTTCTCAAGTTGTCTGAAAATATCCTCCATCTTGTCTCCACTGAATAAACTGTTTATTTGCTCCATGTGTGGTTTGAGGACAAAAGGGACATCATCTTTTGATAATGCCTGAAAGGGAAAACAAGCTTACATGTAGAAGGGTTGGACTGACAATCAAAGCAAGTACAATTTAGGCTATGATCCGAAGAAGTGTTTGAAAATTGGGATTGACAATCAATGCAAGTATCAACCGAAGAAGAAGTGTTTGAAAATTGGGATTGACAATCAACGCAAGTAACAACAGAAGAAGAAGTTTTTGAAAAGGCGGAGTGACAATCAAAGCAAGTATCAACCGAAGAAGAAGTGTTCGAAAAGGCGGATTTACAATCAAAGCATGTATCAACCGAAGAAGTTTTTGAAAAGGCAGAGTGATAATCAAAGCAAGTATCAACTGAAGAAGTTTTTGAAAAGGCAGAGTGGCAATCAAAACAAGTGTCACCCGAAGAAGTGTTTGAAAAGTCGGAGTGATAATCAATGCAAGTGTCAACCGAAGAAGTGTTTGAAAAGTCGGAGTGACAATCAATATGCAAGTATCAACCGAGAAGAGGTGTTTGAATAGTTGGAGAGACAATCAAAGCAAGTATCAACCGAAGAAGTGTTTGAAAAGTCGGAGTGACAATCAATGCAAGTGTCAACCGAAGAAGTGTTTGAAAAGTCGGAGTGACAATCAAAGTAAGTACATGTATCAACCGAAGAAGAAGTGTTTGAAAAGTCAGATTGACTGCTGTGTCACACCTACCTCTTTATGGTATCTGTCTAACACTTGTGCAATGTCTGCTGCATCTGGAAATTCTAAACCTAGGAGTTCTGTTTCTATACTTGGTACCTGAAGAAATGAAAGCAAACTTTATCACCATAAATGAACTTCAAGCGACTCATGACCTGTACTGCACAGAAATCTGCCTTTATTACATCCCAACTCCCAGGAAGCTGCTACATATTCCCAGTTCTCTTGAATGTATGTGTAAGTGAATCGACGTCCTCCCCCCCCAAAAAAGGGACGTGCTGCCCCTTAGTGATGGCGATTGATGCCTAACGCGAGGGTCCGTGGGTTCGAATCTGGTAGGAAGCGATGTCTTTCACCTTAGAAACCCGTTTCTATTTCACGTTTGTAAGTGAATCGAAGCAGAGGAAATTTCTGTGAACTCACCATATCTGACTTGACATAATGTGTGGCAACCCCTGCTTTCTGGACATGAAGACCCTTCAGTCGGAACCCCGTTAACGCCAGGAAGAGGCCTAACCTCCCTCCAAGCCGAGGTAAGAAATAGCTGCCACCGACATCTGGGAATAAACCTAAATGGAAGAGAAATCACTACCCGTGTGTGATAAGTCTTAAGCTACATGTAGAAGCACACGTCACCACTTTCGCTGCTCATACAGGCAATTTTCGTGGTCGGCAATTTTTGTGGCGATTGCCGGTTTACAGCAGACGTCACAACTCAGTGGTCTCGTGTGCTACTGATGGCGCACACATCACCACAACTGGCAACTACGAGCAATTTTCATGGTGAGAAATCAAACCGGTTTGATTTTCAGCAACTTGTGGCAACTCATGGTCACCACAGAATTTCCGTGGTGAGTGGTCGTTGCCGGCCACAGCACACTTGGTCATTTTCGTGGCAACCACGAAAATTGCCTGTATGAGCAACGAAGGGGTGACGTGTGCTGCTAGCTTTACCTAAGAGATGGTGATTAAATGTATGGACCAAGATTGCATAAGATAATTTTGTTTTGGCAGATCTCATAAAAGCTTGTCCTTACCAATGGCCGTTTCAGGCATAGCAAATAAAGTTTTTTCTGTAGCGACCCTAAATGTTCCGTGGACTGATAAACCAACACCCTGAAACATCAGATTTAGAGACAAAGGTCAAAGTCAAACATGACACCAAAACTGTTCAAAAACACTGATAATAGCCAAGGATTCAATTTTCATCCAATCTGAGCCAGCCACTCTTCCAGTGTTTCCGGGTACTAAGGGTACTATGCTAGTACCCTCAAAGGAACAGAAAATGGCCATTTTCTTTAATTTCATGGGGGTTTTGCCGATTTTGCAGGGTTCCTCCCCCAGACAGCTGTAAAATTTCATGGACCTTTTGAGGACTTTCATGGTATCAAATATGTAAAATTTAATGACTTACGCAGAAGCCGGGCCATGTGCACCGGCGTCTGCGTCCGACTTTTACTCTTTCATGACAGAAAGAAATTAACGAGACAATGTAAAAAAACACCAGAAATTAAGACTGAACATTT
>NMRB01003616.1:29252-46897 GCA_002633025.1 Notospermus geniculatus | reverse complement strand
ATTGATGCTTCTAACAAGGATGCATGACATACATGTAAGTAAGGGGTTTTGATTTGACCGACTTTTCAAGTTGGTCAAAGTTCAAAATTTAGTCATTTGGCAGTGTGTTTCGTAACTGCTTGGGCTATTGACTTGAAACTTGGTACATATACACCCCTATGTCAGATGACCTATGACACCAATTTTCGGTCTGATTCGATTCTCTGCTTGGCCACCAGGTGGCCAAAACCAAAGCTCAAAGTCCAGTAACTCCTGAACTCTAACTGGATTGCTCCAAATTTTTATCAGGTGCATCCTACGAGGATACATGACCCTGGAACATTTCATTTGTCATTTGTTTTTCTGGTACGTTCACCCAGGTGAGCACATGGTCCATGGACCATTTCATTTGTGACTTTTATTGCAGTTGTGATAGAGTGGCACCTTCTAAGGATCATAGACTTTGTTTCATCAAAATATGTTGAGTGGTTGCTGAGATATTTGAGATTATCAAAATTTCGATAATTTGAGATTTTTCAATTTTTCACAAAATTTTGATATCAGTAGACAGAGCTCACCTAAAAACCAAGCAGTACGAAGTTATGGAACGTTTAGCCTAAACTGGTTAGAAGTTAAGCATGTTTTTCAAAATATCAACATTTTGATACTTTGAAGAATACGCAATATTTCTGCCCAATTAAGGCAGAATGTTCCAAAATTTTGTAAATCCATATTCTGAGGTCAGTTTTATCTATCAAAATTTTCTGCAAAACATGAAAATCTCAAATTATCAAAATTTGGATAATCTCAAATATCTCAGCAACCACTCAACGTGATATTTTGATGACACAAAGCCCAAAATCCTTAGAAAGTTCCACTCTATCACATCTGCAACAAAAATCACAAAAAATATTACATAATAAAAAGTTTGATTTTAGTGTTTTTTCTGATGAGCTAATACATAATTACGATGTTTTCAAATTTCCAAAACTTTGATGCAGAAATATGACCAACAAGATATATTTTCATGTGGAACAAACCGTGTTTAAATTGGCCCAGAAGTATTTGAAATATTCAAAGTATCAGGTGTAGATAGATAAACTAATGTCCATGACTGTACAGTGACAACCCCAGATAGCAACGATCGGTGGCCTACTGGTGGCAAAAGAGCGGGAAATCAGCGCATCGGGGGCCAGCAACAGTCTTTGGCCCCTAAGATGTTCAATATTCGAAAGTCAGAGATTTCATACCCAGCTGTAGCCCTGCAAATCAACAAGTGGTCACATCATTCAGGGTTTCCTACCTTGTGCATTTTCTTCTCAAAAGAATTTTTCATGTACATTGCAGCAATTTCTAATGTATATTTATAGCTTTGTGATCAACCTCAACCCTTTATCATGTTTATGGCTGCCAATGATTTTTTTCCTGTTTTCCATTTGTACTTGATTAGATTTGTGGTTGCCATGGCAACTGTGGTGGACAGCCCTGAAAGTCTGTCGCGTCAGATAAAGAATGTAATACTAGCATGTTCTGTGACATTTTAACATTTATCAACACGGCGTACCTGCCCTTGGTTTATGTAGGTATCTGTTTTATTGTGGGGTGTGTTAGGCATCGAGATTGGTAATGCTATGTTCACACTATCTCGAATCATGCCACGATTGAAATTGCGATCTTAATCGTGGAGTAATCGTGGTGGTCCCATCAGATCCTGAGGTCAGTTCGTGGCAATCGTATTGGTCGTAAGAAAAATTCTGGGCGTTTCAAAAATTTTGCTAGGTTCCTGATTGAAATCGTGGTCTTAATCGTGGAGTAATCGTTGTGATCCATGTCCTATCAGATCTTATCAGACCTTGAGGCCAGTCTTGGCAATCGTATTGTTCGTAGAAAAGTTTTGAATGGTTCAAAAANGCTCTCGAGCCCGCCGACCCCTAAAACTGCCGAAAATGAATAAAAAAAAAATTTTTTTTTTGGGCCATTCTCGAGCCCGCCGACGCAAATATTCACCATTTTTTGGAAAAAAATTTTTTTTTTATTTTATTTTTATTCCGCCCGCCGATCTCAGCTGCAGCGCCGTGGATGTAGCGTACGTCGATGTACAGCGCTATGCACAGCAACCGTGCACAGCGTTCACCACTGCCATGACATGCTTTCAATTATGTCCCAATCTTGAAGGGTTGAGTTGAAATAGGTAGTAGTTGTCAGGTAGGTATTTGTGAAAAACATGAGCAAGACTTTCTTTATTTTCGAAAAAAAATTTTATTTTTTTCTATCCTCCTGCTTTCAATCCCAGAACAGAAGCTGTGAGAACTTGAAAAAAAAAATTTTTTCTTTTTCTTTTTTCCATCCTCCGATTTGAAAAATGGCACTAAAAAGCTCGAGAGCCAACTAATAAAAAAATGCTCGCCTAACGGACCGCACTCTAGTGGGAACATAGCATAAAGGTTATTTTCAAGAGTGTCAAATTCTTGTGTGAATTAACCTCAAAAGATTTCTTCAACATTTTTGCCGATTCTCAAGTTAGGCGACTTTGCAAGTAATCTGCTCACCACCGAGCAAAATCGGCTGTTGACGCCAGGTGGATTATGGATTGAGACATTATTACTTGGAAACCAGAGAGCCCTGAGAAGAAAACATTCATCATCAAAGGCAGTTGCCCTCTTTGTCATGTGAAGAATTGGTCTGAAAGGTGACAGTCTTATATCTAGGCCATTTTAGAGTGGCGCCGCGCCATGCCGCCAAAAGGGGGCGCCATTGTGCCCTTTTTTAACCCCTAGGGCGCCATGCCCCTATAAAAAAAAAATTATTTTTTTTTTAGGTTTTTAGTACCCCCAGACCCTTTGCCATGGTCCCTTTTGGTCATATCATCTAACTGGCTTAAATTGGCTGTTGACTGGAGTTAGACCTTTTTAACTTTTTAGCTTTTCAAATTCCGTTAGAAGAAATGTCGCGAATGAAAAGTACCCTTTTCTAGGTTGAAGTGCCCTTTTCGCAAAGTTTGCACCATGCCCTTCTGAAATCCTAGATATAACACTGGGTGACTTTGAACTTGGAACATCAGGCTCAGCCATGTGAGATTTGATTGGTGCAGATAGCTCAGTGTCAACAATCACGTTAGCATGGTTATAATAGGCCAAAGAACTAATCAGTTATTTCTCCCTCAGGCCAGTCCACCACGACCAGAACCAGGAAGGAAGTGTTGGTTTTCCCATCTCTCTAACATTTGTGGAATTCCCGACATTCCTAACTTCTTATTCCGTTGACCTAATTTGCTTCACTTTCGACTTGCCTCTTGTATTTGTGCTGACACCTTTTGTTATGTGCTGTTACTGTAAATTGATGATTATAACATGAACATAAGTGTCAGCTAGTCCTGATAGCCTGGGCCCATATGCATAAAACTACTTAAGTATGAAAATCCCAAGGGATTCCCTCAAACCACCACTAAAGTGGAAATCTTAACTTAAGAGAGATGCAAGAAGCTACTTTGGAATAGTGAAAGCCTCAAAATCACCCTTAACTCTAAGTGTGGTCACAGTTCCCTTAACTGACTCCTTAACTTCACAGTTGTGGCAGACACAGGTTGGAATATGCTATCCATGCTGTTTTTTAGTGCATGCTAGCCAAATAGGCCGGGGAAATTATGTGCAAGGCTAGGGTGGGATAACATTGAACTGTGCCAAGGATTTTGATTTGACAGACCATGTATCCTCTTTCTGTCCTACCAATTTGGCAACCTCTTTTTTGTTTTCCACCGTTAATAGCCACTTTACACAGTTCCTAACATACTAAAATGTGCATTACAGCATTGCCTGCAGTCATGTTCATGTACATGCAGCCTACATTTGAGAAACCTTCCTTAAAGGAGCACGGTATTGGATCTCAAATGCGTTATTTGACTGCCGACGTAGAGGGAGCCACCTAGCGGCAGTAAGACAAACTACAAAAATGCATTACAAAATGTACGCAGTAAATCGGGTCATTCGCCGACACGTAGTTAGACCCTTGGGTTGGAGAGTGGCGCGGTGGCGCCGGCTGTCGAGAAAAAGTGGCAATACCGTGCTCCTTTAAGTATAACACTCAAGAAATCTGGGAAACCCCTTGAATACTAAAATTTCATTGGCTGACACCACAATTCCTGGAAATACTTTAGTTAAGGGTTGCCCTTAGCTGAGTATGCCCTTAGTTTGTTTTATGCATACACCTTAAGTATGACACTTGGTAAAGTGAAATCCTTAGACTTTAAGGGTAAGTTTTACACTTAACCTAAGGAAGTTTTATGCATATGGCCCCTGGTGATTACCATGTCCAATTAGACCTTGTTCACACAGGCATGTGTAGGGCCTATAGCGTAGAGCGTAACGCGTTGGCGACTTCAGCGACGTGTTCACACGTGGTATTATGTTCGGCTACAGGTGGCTTAAGATCACTTGCGACATTGCGCATGCTCAAATGTACCAGAACAATACGCGGTTCGCTCCACGTATCGCCATCTGTAGCCGAACTTACTAACCTCAAATCCAGTAGTGGAAGCGCAAGGCGTGAAATATCCGGTCTTATTTATGTGCGGAGGTAGACACCGGTACTAATAAGACCCGATTTAAAAGCTGTAAATGGAAGTGCAGCTTACTTTAAGACCCATGTATATTTTTTTGTTTTTGCTGAAATTGACACTGGCAATGAGAATGTTCTTCTTTACGATATTTGCAGCCAGAGAATTTACTGTACACGAAGCCTGGAGAAGAGGGCATACTCAAGTTAACCGACTTTGGCTTTGCTAAAGAAATCCAAGCGCACAAGTCATTACAGACACCTTGTTATACACCTTATTATGTAGGTAAGTGGGTAAACAGGTTTATCATTTCTTCATTGTGGATTCCCCCAGAGGAGCTCTGTAGCCTCATGGTTATCAGGCATGTCAGGTCTGCTTAGCAAGTGACAGGGAGGTCCTGGGTTCGAATCCAGCCTGGGCCTAGGCGAAAATTGCTTTGCTAAAGAAATCCAAGCGCACAAGTGATTACAGACACCTTGTTATAAACCTTATTATGTACGGTAGGTAAGTGGGTAAACAGGTTTATCATTTCTTTGTGGATTAATACCAGAGAGAGGCCCTGATAGCCTCACGGTTATCAAGTCTGCTTAGCTAGTGACGCACAAACTGTTAATGTCGTCTAAACCACTGTACCCAGGTTACGGAGTTAGGATGGTTAGCGTTGACGGTTAGGGTCAGGACTAGGTTTAGGATTAGGGTAGGGGTCAGTGACAAGGGTTGAGGGTCAGGGTTGGGGTTAGGGTTAGGGGCTTGGGCTAGGAATTAGTGTGTAGGATCAGGACTGGACGACATTCACCCATTCAGCGCTAGTGACAGGTCCTGGGTTCGAATTCAACCTGGGCCTAGGCAAAAATTGCTTTGCTAAAGAAATCAAAGTGCACAAGTGATTACAGATACCTTGTTATACACCATATTATGTACATGTAAGTGGGTAAACAGGTTTATCATTTCTTCATTGTGGATTCCCCCAAAGGAGCTCTGTAGCCTCATGGTTATCACATCTGCATAGCAAGCGACAGAGGTCTAGGTGAAAATTTCATGAGAATTGATGCAGGCTTGGCTGTAATATGTGGATCAATAGACCGTTCTCAAATTGACGTAAACGACAAAGACCTAATGTTCCACTATTTGATGAATTTCTCTATGTTTCAGCACCAGAAGTATTAGGACCAGAGAAATATGACAAGTCATGTGACATGTGGTCATTAGGAGTTATCATGTATATACTGTGAGTATAATGTTTGTTTAAAGCCCCGCTGTATTGAATTTTACGATATTTTCAAAATGTTAGGACAGTGCACATAGAGGTCTCATGGCCTCCTTAGGTGCCCAAAATGCTTGCCTCCATACCAACTTCAGAGAATCAAGGCCTACTTTTCAGCACAGATTAGAAAAAACGACAGGGAGAGCTCTAATGTATTCATATGGAGCGTAGTGCATTTTACACTACACTGACGTCGAGAATTGCGGCGATGATTTGTGCTTTTCAAAATCAATACAGTGGGGCTTTAAACTCTTTCCACCCGAAGATTGAATATATTCGGTTGTCCAAATAGGTCCTAAACGCTGTGACGATGTGAAGATGGTGGGTTTCCTGTGATGTCGTCATCTTCAAAAGCTCTATACATGTAATGTCTGCATTTCATGGATGCCATTCTCATCTGCCCGATGTTTGAGCAAATAGTATTCTCTGTTGAAGTTTTCTAAAAGTCTCGGAAAATAATTGGAAAGAATTTGAAGAAATATTCTTCAGATGGTCGATAGGAACAAACTTTCTTCAAATGTGATCCTCCACAACAAAACCAGTGTAAAGTCGCATGGAAAATGAGCCTGAACGTACCGACATGACACCAGGAGATAAAGACATGAAATAGAATCGCTGAGACTTCACAACAGACACGCAGACAATACTGACATTGACAAATACATTGGTCCGAACTTGCCAACCTCAGAGTATCTGATGACTGGTTTTGTGGTGGAGGGTAACATTTGTCAATTTCAGTGTTGTCTGTCTATTGTAAAATCTGAGTGATCCTGTTTCTATCTTTATCTCCTGGTGTCATGTCGGTACGTTTAGGCTCATTTTCCATGCGACTTTACACTGGTTCAGATCGTTTGATACGTTCTATAATTCTGACTTTCTCTCTCAGATTATGTGGCTACCCACCATTCTACAGTAATCACGGATTAGCGATATCGCCGGGCATGAAGAAAAGGATACGAAACGGAACATACGATTTCCCCAAGGCTGAGTGGAAACATGTAACACAACAAGGTGAGATTTGGCTTTGTTCTGTTTGTGACGCCTCCGGTGTCAGCATTTCAATGCACCCGGGTGGGATGAAAAGTCAAGTGGGTTCCGTTTAGAGAAATCCCAAATTCCCAGATCTGCGCACTTCCGCCGAAATGGCAAACAGAACCTCGACCTGAAACCAGCTGACGTGACGCACAATCCATGATTCAGCAATGGTCGACTCTGACGCAACGTCATCGAACTCACTGTCATCACATGGTCGTGGGGTTTTCTGCGTCACGTCATTCAGTGTCA
Source organism: Notospermus geniculatus (assembly GCA_002633025.1). Classification (NCBI taxonomy): domain Eukaryota; kingdom Metazoa; phylum Nemertea; class Pilidiophora; order Heteronemertea; family Lineidae; genus Notospermus; species Notospermus geniculatus. Next base: position 39,818 of record NMRB01003616.1, on the reverse strand, counting down.
GATGGTTTCAGACTGAAGTTCTGTTTGCCATTTTGGCGGAAGTGCGCAGATCTTTCTAGTTTTCGTCAATTTGGGATTTGTCTATCATGGTGCAAATCTTCCCTCTTTTAAAGGGTCACAGGGACTTAAATATCTGTTCAACCAGGGCTTCCGCTATTAAAGCAGTGCGATTGCGGGATTCCTGCCAAAACTCTTGTGTCGCCCGCAAGAAAAAATAGTCACAGCACATGTTTTCAGTAAATAAAAAATCTTTTTATAAGTGACATGAATGACGCCGCCATGGCCGCCATTTGCAATGCATGCAGGTCTTTCCAGGTCTCACTACACGGTTTTGGTAAGGTGTCACTGCACAGTATGGCATGTCCTGCAACTTCAGTGTCACTGGTGGTTTTTGTATCCCCACTGGAAAAAAATGAAAATCCCCCCAAAAAAAGTTGGAAAGGGGGCAATCCCCCCTCCAGAAATATTTTGGCAGAAGCCCTGCCAACTCTCAAATCTGAATCATAGAATATTTCTTTGTTGTTTCCAGCAAAAGATCTGATCAAAGGTTTGTTGAAGATCAACCCAGATGAGAGATTGACGATTAAAGAAGTTATGAGAAATCAGTGGATTTGTGTAAGTCAAATCTTGTCGTGTCGAAAAAAGGGGTTGCCGCCAAAAAATTAAATGGATTTGACCCTGAAGCATTTTTCTGACCCATATTTTGCTCTAGTTTGCTTTCAAGCGGGCTAAAATTGGTTAATAGAGAGGTTGCGCAGTGGCCCGACTCCGACTTCAACTACGAGAATGAATTGCAGTCCGCTATGGACATCCTTGATAAAAACGATTTGACAGAAGTTTTCAATTCCTCAAACACCATAAATTGAAGGCAGAAAAATTTGGCCTTATAAATCGGAAGTGCGGATAAATAATGAATATTGAAGTCGTAATCCAAGTCGTTACGACTTGAAACACGACTATAATATTTGCGATTTCGATTTGCGTGCACGATTACGAGTCAAAATTATTCTGCCACAAAGTTATGGCATTTTACGATTTGCAAACGTATATCAAATCGTTTTTATCAAGGATGTCTACAGTGAACTGCAATTCATTCTGGTAGTTGAAGCCAGGGTCCGAGTCGGAAAGCTGCGCAACCTCTCTATTAACTCTTTGACGCCCAAGTGCGAGATAACTTGTGATCAGTTAGGTGCCCAACACTGCCACTTTCGTTTGCTCATAACTCAGTTATAGTTGGTCAGGTCCATTTGAGCTGAAATCACGTGCAAATGAAAAGAATTAAATTTTAGACAAGTTGAGTGCCATTTTGCGCACCTTTGCCGTAAATATAGATGGATAGAGAGAGGGGGCTTATGCCCCATCTCTTTGGGACGTTGAAAACGTCATTGACGTCGCACATAGTTCGTAACGTTATGCGCGATGCGTCATTCAGAATCAATGACGTTGCTCTTCGCTCTGTTGTTTGCGCTATATTAAAATGGTCACATTTATCAATGAAATTCAACATGTTCCCGCTTGAATTTTTGTTTGAAAACATTCAGATACATTGAGTCAGTCTTCTACTTGATGACGTGTAAAATTCGAAATTCAATGGACTACTTCAGGGATATTAGGGCTAGAAGTCGGGTGTAGTTTCAGAATTAAATGGCAAATAACGTTGGCTTGACTTTCGACGTCATAGTTTTAACTGAGTTGTTCGTCAGCGCCATGTCAGGTTAGTTCCGCCAGTTCCTCATAATTGCTATCGTCACATATGCACTTCATCTCTTGTTTCAGCAACACGCATCTGTCCCACAGACTCCACTCTGCTCGGTCCAGGTGTTGAAGGAAGAAGAGGATATGTGGATGGAGGTCCAGGTACGATGAAATTGAAAAGTGACATCTACGATTTTCAATTTAACCTCTGTTGGTTCTTGCATTTCCCACTTACCCTCCAGAATAGTCAAAATGTCCATAATTTGCCAATTCAGCAGAATATCTCTGATCTGACCCATGTACCCCAGAGTCCAGCCGACAGCATCTTGTGTGAAAATTTTCTCACATCCTATGGTTTAGATTGAAGATTATTTGATGAAACTTTGTTCTTATCAACCATCTGAAGAATGTCTCTTCAAATTCTTTCCAATTCATTCCCAAGGATTTAGGAAACTTCATCAGGGAAGATACTGTCTGCTCCAATTTTGCGGGTTGTTGAGTTCAGGACAACCTTTGGTCAGGGTCCATATTCATAAACATACTGAAGTCAAAGTGTGATACTTATCTTTTGTGTTGAACAAAGGGTAAGTGTCACACTTAGACTTAAGTAATTTTATGAATATGGGCCCTGGTGTCTTCTTATACCGTATATACTCGTGTATAAGTTGACGTCGTGTATAAGTCGACCCCCGTATTTGGGGCCTCAAATCATTGTATTTTTTGTATACCCTGCATATAGGTCGACCCCCTGACTATTGACTGTCAAAATCCCCAAATCCCTAAAACACATCAACAAATAACACTCATTCGGCTTCGTCAGCTGTTCCTCACCAGCTTGCAAACAAACAGGCCGCCATTTCCGGGTCATAGAAACCACGTGACACTCGTCCTGCTGGCACATTGTCAACGATCAATGGCACGTGGTTGTGTTGACACGCTGGCTAACGATCCAAATCACTGCTTATTGCATCAAAGATGTTTGCAGTACTCAACCTAATTCTTTACATGGACAATAGCTGGGCTATATCTGTTAACAGTATTCAATTGTGGGAGGATTATAACTGTTTTTAACACGTCTGACTTAGCCGTTGTGTATTAACCGGAAGTGGAGATCGCAGTGTCAGCTGATCGTGGACTCTGTCTCTTCTGCATTGTTTTGCCGTCAGTTAACTTTCAAAATGTACCCTTTGTCTTATTCTTGTGTGAGTACACATAATTATATTTCATTCAACGAAAATGATGCTTTTATTGTGTTTATTCACTCCATGCACACCATAAATGCAGTATTAAATCAGTACATGCCTGCCTTGAATACAACTTCTGAATAAAACTAGCGCCACTCGGCGGCATGCGGAAGGCTGGAGAACTGTTTTGCCGACGGGAACCTTGAAAAATTTCTGGTCCCGAAAACATTATCTGTGTATAGGTCGACCCCCTAACTTCAAGGACCAAAAATTGGTAAAAAAAACCTCGACCTATACACGAGTATATACGGTATATGGAATTTAAGTGTATAGAGATGACCAATTTAACCCTTCCACTGCCGAGTTTCCCAGATAAGTTGTATGCTACACTGCCGAGTTTCCGGTTCTCCGTTCTCGGGGAATCCTCTAATTTCGATTGGGGTGCCGTCTGTGAATAGCCAAACTAACTAAACGTACCTTCTGCATAGGGCGTCGATGGTCGCCTACCGCAGTCTCAGGGGAATTCCTGTATTAATTTCGATTGGGGCGCCATCTGTGAATAGCCAAACTAACTGAAAGTACCTTCTACATAGGGCGACGATGGTTGCCTATGGCAGTCACCAGAGGCGGCGACGATTGCCACCTACAGCAGTGAAAGGGTTGAGACTGAACTTTCGTGCCGTTAAGAGAGACGTGTCCTCCTGGCAGAGGTGTCCAGTGCTGTATACATCAGACAAATACACGTTGAGAAATCGCCATTTTGATTCAGCTCCTCTGTCTTCTTTCAGGACGAGATGGCGAGTGCTCTAGCGACCATGCGAGTGGATTACGATCAGGTACATCTGAAAACAATCAAAGACAGCAAAAATCCTATTTTGGAAAAACGCCGCAAGAAAGCCATGCATCATTAGTGATGTTGCGAGTTTAACGGAGTGAATTCCGGGAAAAGGTGGTCGTGTCAGTTTTTGGGGGATTTGAAGAAGACGCTGCTGCTGCTGCAGAGAGAAATCGGCTGCAACTGCCAATAGAGGGCTGCTGGATTTGCAGATAGAAAACTGCTGCAGTTGCTGATAGAGAGCTGCTGTTACTCCAGACTCTTGTTGCACTTTCAGATATGAAAATGTTGCAGTTGCAGACAGAGCTGCTGCACTTGCAGATAGAAAGCTGCTGCAACTGCAGATAGTGAGGTAGTGCATCAGCAGATAGGCAGCTGCAGCAACAACTTGCAGACAGAGAGCTGCTGAAACTGCAGATAGAAAGCTGCTGCAACTGCAGACAGGGAGCTGTAGCACTTGCAGATAGAGAGCTGCTGCTGCTGCAGATACAGTGCTGCTGATGCAGATATGGAGCTGCTGCTGCTGCTGCTGCTTGTTCTTCTAAACTTTTCAACTTAGTTTCAGCTGATGAAAATTTGTTCTGTGTTGGGTTTTATGTTGGGAATTCGTGATCGCTGTTGGTAAATATTATGAGATAGTGGAGGAAGGAGGCAAGTGTAGTGATCCAAACATTTCATATGTGCTTTCCTTTGTACTTCACCTTGGGGGGGATGACATGGTTGGATGTCGAGTGTGATGGAGGCTTTGTGATTTGGACCCATGGATTTGAGGCCTTCTCTGTGGTTGTGATTTAATGATACTTCGGCCATTCGTTTTCATACTTTGCACCTCTTGGAACAAGTTCCAGAACTGGCCAATTGAGGTCTAAAGCTACGTTTAGCTGACACGCGGATTGCGGAAGCGGAAAATCCAATGCATTTCGCATAAAACAGTTGAAGTTCGCTTCCGCCGGGGATTCCGCATCCCTATACCGCATTCCGGATGTCTGGTAAACGCAGCTTCAGAGAACAAGCAATGGAAGTTGAGAAAACTTGCTGCAAACCACGGCCATCTTCGATGATCAAAGGCCGATCTGCTCACCACTACGTTACACCGCACATCACCCTTCGAGAAATTGACCGGTCCACGGCGTATCTGCCGCCTCGAGAAGAAGAGGCCAATCGGAATCGGTGTTGTAAAATTTGAATCGTGGTACAAAGAGTTGTAGCCGAAGACCCGATATAAAGTGTCATATGATTGGTCGACCGGTAAAGTTGGCATGGTGCCAAGATACGCCGCCGACTGGTCTATTTCTCGAAGGGTGATGTGCGATGTAACGCAGTGGAGAGCAGATCGGCCTTTGATTATCGAAGATGACCACGGCGGAATCCGCTCTAGTGGAAATAGGCCTTTAGTGTGCCCAGTTTATTATCAAGTTTTATTCATTGGTGGGCTTCTCTCCTCTTCTTCTATTAACACTTCTTCATTGCCTAAGATTTCGATAAATCTTGTGTTTCATATCAATAATCAAACAGTATTTTTTTGTAGAGTTACAGGTGTTATATTGAAAAAAAGTGTTACAGATGTTGAGAATTTGCTGATGCTGTTGATCAACACCTGAGCATGTGGGCATTTTGTATTGATTTATTGTTGACTGCTGAGTTGAGATCGGTATTGTATATTTCTGAGAAGAATTCCTTATGGAGGAGTGTCTCAGGTCAGTTTCAGCCAAGCAGCCCCCAGGGGCATGATGATGTATCACACTGCATCAGCTATACTCCTCAATGAGGAACCGGAGGAACTAGTCCGTGACGTGGCGCTGACGAACAACTCAGTTAAAACTATGACGTCGAAAGTCAAGCCAACGTTATTTGCCATTTAATTCTGAAACTACACCCTACTTCTAGCCCTAATATACCTGAAGTAGTCCATTGAATTTCGAATTTTACACGTTTATCATCAAGTAAAGGATTGACTCAATGTATCTGAATGTTTTTAAACAAAAATTCAAGCAGGAACATGTTGAATTTCATCGATAAAATTGACTATTTTAGCATAAATAACAGACCGAAGAGCAACGTCATTGATTCTGAATGACGTATCGCACATAACGTCACGGACGATGCGCAACACCAATGACGTTTTCAACATCAGAACGCATGCGCTTTTGTGTTAAAACTGAGTTGTTCCCCAGCGCCTCCTTTGGGCACACCGATTCCCCGTTGCATTAATTCATCGACCCCAGAGTCCAGCAGTTGGCATCTTCTGTAAAGTTTTTTGCATCTTGTGGAACTGATTGAAAAATATTTGAAGAAAGGTTATTCCCATTTAACATCTGAAGAATTTTCTTCAAATTCTTTCTGATTCATTACCAAGGATTTCAGGAAACTTCAGCAGAAGATACTTCCTGCTCAAACTTGAGAAGGGGAGCGTACATGTATGTGCGAAGTCAGCTTGGGATAATAACAAACAAGATGTGTGGACTAGATGCCACTACAGGCCAATATAGATTGCATTGGTAGTGCATGCCACTACAGGCCAATATAGATTGCATTGGTAGTGCATGATGTACATGTTCATCACTCAGTGTATAGGTTGTGGTTGTGTTATGCATGTTACATTCGGCACATTCGTTTGTTGTTACCCCTGCCGAGCCAAATCGCAAATTTAATATTTCGCATAAAATGTATTTTGCAAATATTTGCAAAAAGGGGCATATAATGTACTTTCTAGAAAAATTTCTGCAAAAAGTGTTGCACAATTCAAGGGTGGATCCACGATTTCGGAAAAGAGGGGCACATTGTGCTAGAAACATTGAAATCTGCGGTGAATTTCAATGATTGCTCCAAATTTCAGAAATTCACGGTCGATTTTACAGATTTGCTGGCCGAAAGGGGGGGGCGTACCCCCTCTGGATCCGCAATTGGGGGAAAATGCTGTAAATACATGTACTGCCGTCTGCTCCGGCTAGCTACTCACGAACATATTCCAGATCGTGTACATTATTATTTAATCACGTTCATTTATAATTTTATCAGCCGAGCCAAAATCACGATGAAGAAAGAGGGCATATTATTGTACCCTTAAGATCACAATTGTATATACTTGCTGAATGATGACAATGTATTTTGACCTTATTATTCTCTGTATTATCCACCTGTATTCATTTTAAATCATTTCTGTTCGACACTATTTATAAATGGTTGTTCATAATCTTGTATTGTAGAATTTTTCTCGTCGACACTATACTATAGAATTATTTGGCAAATATGTTAATATTTGTTTTAGTTTATCCTTCGATTGTGGTAGTGTACACTGGTGGACAGAAATATTAGGACACTTTCAAAATTCTAAGTCATTTTCCTCTTTTTCCTTCCTTTTGTCTCTACCGCTAATTATTTTTCTTTAGAACATTTTTACCTTGGCAAGTGGGTTACCGGTATACAATCCCATGAGATTGTCTATGCCAAAGGTTATTGTCAAGCGGTTCTGATCAATGAATAACAAAGATATTATGATGGGTGCCATTCAAACCTCTCAAATCCAACGGCTAAAGCTATTGGAGGTGACAAGAATGGACGAAGCACATCATGATTGTCTTTGTGAATATTCATACCGTAGAGTCGGTTCTGTAACATCAATGCACTATATGCCGAACTGCCGCCCCCAGTTCATTACTATGTCAGAGCCCGGTTTCCCGCCTGCATTGATTGACCAATGGCGCACAGGAGAAGGCCTGGTCAGTTTCTTGCGAATGAGACATGAAGTGGTGGGATATCACTAGGCCTTGTTGTCAGTCAAATGCCCCAGTATACAACTTGTATCAATAAGAAAATGGCGCCCGCCATGGAGGGGGACAGTCCGAAATGTCACCCCGAGAAAACATTGTTGACCGAGGCCGCCGAGGTCAACAATGTTTTTTCGAGGGGTGACATTTCGGTCTGTCCCCCGACATGAAAGGGTGCCATTTTTTATATCGTACCGGTGTAAATGTATGTGTCACAACCCGTCTCTGCGGCTGTGCCCGGCAGCGGCGGAATGCGTGAAGACGACAGATCATGGTCAACCACGATTTGAAATTAAAAAAATTTCCTTGCTAAAAAGCTGTGCTAGTCTAGGCCTAAGTGAGTTAAATGACAAAGGAAAGGTGGTAATATTCTTCCAAATGAGACAAAGTATCATTCTGTTAGGCCTACATTGCGTAACAGTACTGTTAAACTTGGCAGTCCACTCCACGTGCCTAGCGCTGCTGCGATTGAACTTGGTTGCCAGGCGCTGACATCAACACGGGCTGTGCGGACCGGTAGGCCTAGAATTTATGACTGTTGAACATGCTATTCCCTGTATTCCACTCAACCTTTTTCATGTATTCGTGCTAAACATGCTGATACTACGCCAATCGACACCAGAATATGATTTAATCGGTGCTGGATAGCCTAATATGCGACTTCAAATATTCGAAGCGGTCAAACGAAAAAACGTCCGCCATTTTGTTTTCCGTGAGCGGTGGACATTGTATCTTGAGCGGGAGACATTGAAAAATGTTCACCGCTCACGTGACGCGTCTCGGCCAATCATATTCACGGATTCTCTCTTGAGGTACGATATTAAAGAATGCACTCACGCACGCAAAAATCCAAAGCTTTTGTCAACCACTGACAACAGAGCCGTGGAATTCTTGAATGCATGGTGAAATGGATCTCTATTCCATGAAACCACAATCCGTAAATAGCACCTTGTACTGACGGCCTATTCAAATCCCCGTCACGAATGTCAGTCTTGACCAACATGTGACCACTAACGCAGTAAAATGGGCATTGCTAATCTTGAATTATGGATTGATGTTATAGAACCGACTCTACGGTATATCAGCAACCCCATGTCAATAGCCTTTGGCATAGACAATCTCATGGGATTATATAACCCACTTGCCAAGGTAAAAATGTTGTCATCAATAAGAAAAATAATTAGTGGTTAGAGACAAAAGGAAGAAAACAGAGGAAAATGACTTAGAATTTTGAAAGTGCCCTAATATTTCTGTCCACCAGTGTACGTACTTGGGGGATATTTTTTGGTGAAATGCAAAATTTCCTGCACTGCCAATCCCAGAGGTGATCAAAAGGAATGTCCTGATCGCAACCTCACAGATAAATGCAATCAACCAGGGATCCAGGAGCAGTTGGCCTCTAGGGACAAGATTGACTTTGTACAAAGTATATGTACATGTATGCTTGTCAGCCGCTTTCGCGAAAGTAGGCATTTGTCGCAAGTCATTGGTCATCAGTTTTCTCAATAATAGATAGGTTGCGCAGCTTTCTGACTCCGGCTTCAACTACAAGAATGAATTGCAGTCCGCAATGGTCATCCTCGATAAAAACGATTTGATAGAAGTTTGCATATCATATTAAAAAATGCCATAACTTTGTGGCAGAATAATTTTGACCCGTTAGCGGAAGGGCACGTAAATCGCAAATATTATAGTTCGTGTTTCAAGTCATAGCAACTAGGATTACGACTTCAATATTCATTATTTATCCGCACTTCCGATTTATAAGGCCAAATTTTTCTGCCTCCAGTTTATGGTGTTTGACGAATTGAAAACGTCTATCAAATCATTTTCATCAAGGATGTCCATAGCGGACTGCAATTCATTCTCGTAGTTGAAGTCGGGAGTCGGGCCACTGCACAACCTCTCTACCCATCATAGCTGTCCACTACTACTGTAAACCTGCAGACGTACATTTCAGCAATTGTATCGCAGGGGCGGATCTAGGGGGGGTGTCCAGGGTGTCCGGACACCCGCCCTTAATGCTTAGGGTGCCCTTTTTTGAAGAGTGCATGTTTTCAAAATGTGTTGTTTTTAGCTGAAGTGGGTGTTTTAATTGCCCCATAGTGTCCATTAGGAGCTCTACTGGGCATCAGGCGACAATGGCACATTGTGCTGCTTGTCTTCCTGGCCTATCACTTGTCTAAGCTGCATTTTTGAAACGCCGTGGCTATTTGCACAGCAAGTTGCTGTGCAAACAGTACAATATTTCTTAGTTTTGACGTACGTATCCTCCACTTTGTTGTCCATTTTGACTATAGATAGATAGATAGATAGATTTTATTCTCCATTTCAAATAAAAATACAGAGAAAATAAATATCCGGGGCTGAGGCAGGATGCATTATTAGCCCCGGTTTACAAAAGTTTAAATACATGAGCGTGTGCAGGTGTGCACTACATAAACTAAAGCAGGAGAAGAAAAAGAGTCAACATAATATAATGGCCTTCAATTTGGCCAGAGATTTAAGGTAAAAGAAAAACAATCGACAGTTCAGTAGAGAAGTTCAAAAGTTACCTTCAAGTACAGTCAGAACCTTGACAATAAATTGCCCGGTTAATGTTATTATATTAACATTACCGGAAAAGTTGTTTTCTTCATTCCCGTACAAAAGAGTCACGATTTTCCAATAATCACTTAACGAATAAAATGAGTTAATGTTAAGGGCGAGCCAACGTTTGCAATTTTTGAAAGGTGGCCAGGCGTTGTAAATAAAAAATGTCAAAATACCATAAAAGTACAAGATATATGACGGAAATGAAGGCACCTGCGGGGTCTAAAGTCAAAAGGAATTGAATGGGATGTATCTTGGAACGCACTAATTAGCTAATAAGTTGAAACAAAAGACTAGTAATCGGTACACTTTCCCACGAAATGGTACATTTTGAGGATCAAACGACAAGTGGATCATAAAGTTCGAGTTTTATTCTATTTAGTCCACCCATTTTGACAGCTGTATTTTCAACAGGTATAGAGTACTCGGCATGTGAATCCCATGCGTGCAGCCAGCTTTTCCAAAACAGGGCGGCCATATTGGATTTGGATTT
>NMRB01003615.1:41978-57523 GCA_002633025.1 Notospermus geniculatus | reverse complement strand
TGCGACACTATATGCAATGTTCACACAAGGCATTTTCTACCACCAGCTAATTTATGAGTGATTGCTTTACCCTTATTTGAGGTGAATTTTCTGCATTTAACACAATAAATATCCGGTACCATTTATTCAGTAGGAATCTACAGTATATAGGCTCTGAAGGGGGTCAGATGAAGTTGTGAAGGGCTTTTTGCGGCGGCAGTGGTGTTTTTTAACGTTTTTTGGCATTTTTTTACGATTTTTGACACTTGAAATTTTGGCATTTTTCCTTGAAAAAGTGCTAAAATTTTAGTGTTTTGGCCGCCGCAGTAGCGATTTTCTAGTCTTCCATCTGACCCCCTTCAGAGCCTATATACTATCAGTCCCACATTGCGCGAGTATTGTCAAATTCAAAACAGCATGTCAAAAAATTCAATATCAGAGCTAATGCAATGTGACCTTCATCATGTTCACGCAGGTGTTGACATGCTGTTTTAAATTTGACAATACTCGCACAATTTGCGACCGATCTCCTTGATATTTCGCAGACTTGGTGATGATACCCTAAGGTTACTCTGCGAAAAGTTCCAATGAATTCGGTTCATCTGTCGCTGAGAAAATACTTGTCAAAAAAGCGGTTCACTTTTTTGGGACACCCGATATATCAAGAGGTGCACGACGTGCTCTGCCTCTATTGATATCTGAGGGGGGTGTACGACGTGATCTGCCTCATGTGATATTGTGAAATTATGAGTTCCGTGTGAATAGAATTATATATCCTCTCGGTTTTATTATTATGACCCTGTGTAGTTGTAGCGTTTCACCCCTTAATAAAAGGTTATTACAATCCGGTATTAAATTGAACTTGAAAAATTGATAATTGTTTTCTTAGTTAGGCCAGTAAATCATCTTGTTTGAGTATTACCATGTACATGTATACTAGATTGTTGAGTTGTAGGCCCAATAGAAGTGATACTCAAATTCAAATATCGGCTTATTTTAAATTTCATCTCAATAATTGTCAATACTGCATTTGTACCCTTTTTCTAATTTAAGCGCTGATTGTACATGTAGTCTATTAATCCTCCAATCGTGGGGGAGAATGTTGTGAATTAGTCCTTTAAACTGAAGTTGATCAAGTGTAAAGTTGATCCAGTACAAGGTTCAGTGAGTAGGCCTACTGACAAAGTAGGCCTACCGACTTGGGCCTATCGGTGTGACAATTTACTTCTAAGAATTCAGGGCCCGTATGCATAAAACATCTTAATCCTTAACTTAGTTTTTCCCTTAAGATCGCTAAGGAATTCCTACCAAAGGAAATTTCTTAAGTGGAATGCAAATAATTTCTTAAGGTTCTACTTATGAAGGAATTTGTCCTCAGACCACTATAAACAGAATGTCATGAAACTGACTACCTTGGGATATTGGGAAAATCTTAAAGATTTTCCCAATATCCCAAGGTAGTCAGTTTCATGACATTCTGTTTATGCAATAACTCCCAGCCAGTAGGAATTGCTGTCACAAATCTTGTTCGCTAAATTTAGACCGGTACATGTAGAGGATTGCATAATGATGTCTGGAGAGGTGCTCGTGGCAAAATAGGCCTAATATTCTCAGGTTTATTCAATGCGGTGAGTTTGTGGGTTGATCGGAATGGCGTTTCTGAAGAAAAAGTGTGCGAGGCAGCCCAATTGGACCCGGCAGGAGAAGGAAATCCTAGTGGAAGAGTTCATAAAAAGGAAGTCAACGTTACGTGGGAAGTTTTCTTCTAAGCTGTCATCACAAGACAAGCAAAATGCATGGGAGGAAATCGCTGAGGCCGTAAGCCGTTGCCCTACATCTTCAGCGCCTCGGCGAGAAACCGAAAGTGTGAAAAAGAAATGGGACAATATGCTGTCTGATGCAAAGAAAGAAATTTCTGAATACAAGAAAGGAATGACTAAAACAGGCAAGTTACTCCCACCATTTTATTGATAGACCCATGTGCCATCTAAATTACTATATCGCCAATATTAAGGATTTTTTTCCTGAAATTTATTTCAGGTGGTGGACCTCCCCCTCCTCTCCCAGATCCCCTCTTCACACAAATACAGGAAGCCTTTGGAGACGAATCCCCCATCTTCGTCGGAATTAAGGGCGTCCAGTCTGGCGGTGATGCAATAGATGATGAAAGTTCTGATGAATCTGAAGCCGGGTAAGAACCAATTACAAATCATGTACGAAAACTATTTAAATATCAGATAGTACTCAGAGTATGAACACTGAAGGGTTGATGGGATACTAAGTGGGAGAACCCTTTCGTTGGTTCTGACTGGTAGCCTTTAACGTTCCTCTGCTCAATTGGAAACGACAGGAATACATTTACAATCAGAAAGTGTTCCACGGGATACCTCAGAAACCCTTTTCACATCATTTGTTGTTATACATTTAGTGTACATTTGATTTCAGAAATCATGTTGAAAGTCACTGTGCTTATGATGCAACGCCATCAACATCGTCCTTTTCAACACCCAACACTCCAAGACCTATGACATGCGCCAAGTCTCATGCCACTGGGAAGCGACCTTTGGAAGACGAGACAGATAATGTTGACATTCGGAGGCTTCAGTTAGAGGTTTTGAACGCTGAAAAGGAAAAGATCAAGCTGGAGACAAAGAAATTGAAACTTGAAATTGACAAGTTAGAACTAGAAAAATCTATTAGATTGCAGAGAGAATCAAATACATTGCATTCAAACCAATGTCACTTTCCTGCCACACAACAAACTGAGTTTAATATGAGTTCAACTTCTCGTGCTACTGGCTTTGACCGTTTTTCAATGTATCAATGTGACTATGAGTGAGTGTATTGCAGCTTGAAGAAAATAATCGAAGTTATTATAAGTTGCTGAAGATTGTGTTGTTGTTATTACCTTCAGCAATTTTAACTGGTTTAAAGGGCCTCTAGGGGCAGCCAGCATGGCAGGGGAAAACCCAGGTTGAATACCTCGTACCAGTGATTATTACGTTAAAGTGGCGCCGCCTGGCCGAAGAACCGGTACTGATAGTAGCCTAAGGGCGAGCTGCCTCTAGAGGCCCTTTAAGCAAAGTACTCCTCCACGAAACGCTCTCTTGTCATGTGATAACTGTCGTTTTCGGGAGGGTCAGGCTGTCTATCCATGATGACATCTTGGAAATCCGGTAGAGCCATCTCTTTTGCGATGTTGTGCAACACTGCAGCTCCTGCTATGACGCGGCAGGCCTTCTGAGGGGTCAGTCGTAGTTCACCATGAAGAGAGTGAAATCTCCTTTTCCACACGCCGATGGTACATTCGATAATTGACCGAGTGCGTGTCAATGATCTGTTGTATCTCTGCTGTGGGCCGTTGTTTGGACGAGCATAGGGCACTAATAGCTACGTTTTGGAAGGATAGCAGAGTCTCCAAGCAGTACTCCATTGTATTCCCTTCTTTCAAACTGATCTCCGAGGATGCTCTCTCGTAGAATGCGGGAGTCGTGAGTACTGCCTGGCCATTTTGCTACGATATTGGTTATCATCCTTTTAGCATTGCACACAACTTGGACGTTTATTGAATGATATCGAGGCCGGTTGATGTAATCCGCCTCGTTATCATGAGGCATTTGGATCTGAATGTGAGTTCCGTCAATCACGCCAATAACATTCGGGAAATGGGCAATTTCATAAAACTCTGCCTTCACATTTTCAACATCATTTCCTGCAGGGAATCTTACAAACTGGTTGATTCTTCGGACAAGGGCATTCGTTACCCTGTGGATTATTCTGCTGACTGTGCTCTGGTGGACTCCGATTGTGTCTCCTACAACTTGTTGGAAGGTCCCACAGGCATAAAAACGTAGTGCAATGAAAACTTGCTGAAGTGGCGGCACGGCATGGTTTCGATTTGTTCTCGGTGCTAGGTCACATTGAAGGAGTCCCGTTATGTACAAAATCCCTGCACGATCAAAGCTATTGCTGCCATCCTCCCTTCTCGTCCAACCAAGAGAAAATGATTACACCAAGACCGTGAGTGTCTACTTAAGGTACCTCAAAAGGTACCTTATGAAATGGTGGAGTTTAAGGAAATTTCTTAAGTTAAGATGGTTTATGCATCGCACTTATGATAAGGACCTTCATAAGATGAAAACTTAAGCAGAATTCTTAGATTTAAGGAAATTTTTACACTTAAGATGTTTTATGCATACGGGCCCAGGCCTATGTCCATTATTACTTTATGGTCAATTGATGTGAATTGATAACCTGTATAATCCATTTCATGTTGTTCGTGTATAAATAAACGGGTTGTCTCGGCATTCGGCAGTTTGCCTTGCACTCACGACAAAACAAGGTCGTAGTCCTTTTTCTTTTTCCATGGCCCTCCCGAATATGCTCTGGTCGAGCTCTTGTTAGCCGTGTCTAACAATGCCCATTGGTACGTCACGACAGTTGTAGAAATGTTTTAAATTGTCAGGTTTAGCTCCGGAGTCTTTCCACTTCCGGTTCCATTTCCTGATATCCGCAAATGTACAGCATTTTGAGCGGAACAAAAATGCGGCCAAGGCCGTTTCACTGAACGGGAATTCGAGTCTGTACATGCGTCTTTTTTTGATTTACTGAAAACGCCATCTTGTTAAGGACAGAAAGCATCGAGATTATGGACTTAAGGCTGATTCATACTCCGTCCGGATTTTGCGCCGACTATGATCAATTTCACTGCGTGTGCACATTCACGTCGTGGAAACCTGCGATCAGTTTCATGCGCTTGACGGTCCGCAAGCGAGTATGAATCAGCCCTTAGACTAAACAAGCAATCAGGGAGTTTCACTCATAAAATGTTTAACATGTTTAATGCGTACCTGGTGCAGTTAAATGCTTTGGTCAGTCCAAGATCAGAATGAAAGGATCACCATCTGAGTTATCATTCAAATACACATGAGATTTCGGGTATTCGAAAAAGCTGGACAGTGGACATGGACAATGGACAGTGGAGAGTAAATTCTCCACCGCCTGGAGAACGCGCATTCACAGCACAGGTTCCAGTTCCGAATGCCCAGCTGAAGATCTATGAATGGGTGAATGGGGTCAGGTTGACCAAGGCACTGTTTTGCCGAACATTATTTCTCCATAGCCTAATGGGAACAAGAAATGTTTTTAAACTAGAGGGCGTGTTGTCACTGCTGTTGGAATTTGAAATGAAACACTGCGTGGCTTGAGGGGCTTGGACTATTTGCTTCTTACACTTACAGTAGACCTTTAGGGTGACAGCATGAAATGTATCTCATCAGGAGTTTCTAAGAAATTTTAGATTTAGAGGACAGTTGCTTGTGAGAACAAAATCATGTGCAAAGAAATTAAACTTGCACTAAAACAACCGACTGAATGAGTGAATACATATGTACTGTCACAGTGGGTTTTAACCGTAAAGAAGTAAGAAAAAATTCTAATGGCATGAAACCAATGTGATGTACTCCAGAACGTGGCTTAGAATACATATATGAAAACCGGAAAAAAATCTGTTGGGAATTTTTTGTGAAATATGTGTTTTTCAAATTCATGTACATTTTCCTGTACATTTATGTATGTACAAAGTATACGATTATTCCTTTCCGCAGTTTCCATTTTCAGGACATTTGCAGTCGATTTCACTTTTACAGGGTTCCCCATGGTGGAAATTACCGTAATTAATTCCAGCTGATAAAATATCAAATTGTTACCGGGGTTGTTTTAGCCCCGTATTATTGGACTTAGGACCTAATATTGAATTTTGTGGGACAAACTACCCAATTTTGTGGTTTTGATATTTCATCTGTTAAAATATATCTGGGTGGTTTCTATTAAATGCGCCATGGAGAATCCCATAAAAGTGTAATCTAATGTAAAATGTGCTGAAAATAGAAACTACGGGTAGGACTTTGTCATATACTTTGTATATACATAAATGTACAGGAACATGTACATGAATTCGAAAAACACATATTTCACAAAAATTTCCCAACAGATTTTTTTCCGGTTTTCATATATGTATTCTAGGCCACGTTCTGGAGTACATCCCATTGGTTTCATGCCATTAGAATTTTTTCTTACTTCTTTATGGTTAAAACCCACTGTGCTGTGTCAAAACTACAAGAGTGCAGAAAATGAGACCTCCAAATGGTATTTATTAGCAGATGAACTATCAATTAAAAATACATATAATAAGAATCACGACCGTACCGTTACATGTCACGGCTGTTTGAGGCTTTTGAATCCTTCCATCGAAATGGTTTCATCATAACCTCTTTAGGTTCTTGACGATGAAGTAGTATGTCTTACGTGTTTCTTTAGGTGTTTACATCGTTATGCGGCAATGAGAACGTTGCATCATTGCTTGCTCATTTGCATTTCAAACGACAAACTTTGTACACAATGGAAATTCCATAGCTTTCTTTTGTATATCTAAGCGCACTGATATTAGAAATATCAGAAATGCGAAATTTGATTTGTTGACCGTATGCTTTAGACAAAATATCAGTGCATGCTTTCCTATCTTTCTATTTGCCAAATAACCATTTGTGAGGAAGCTATTGTGGTCAAAAAAAAGTTAAGTACATATTTCACCATGAAAGAATCCTCGGAGTAGAAAACGAACGATACAGCATCATGGCTGAATAAGTACCAATCCACAATATCAACATACAAACTCGATCACGTTTGTGAATTTTCTGTTTTTTGTGCGCTCATTTTGTACAGGGATTCAAGACCTGCACCTTGTTCTTATATAAGTCTCAGAAAGTGAGGCGGTATTACTCGAACCGCGGTTAGTAATTGACAACAGGATGATCAATTCACTTCGATGGAGGCCCAAACAGCTGTGATGTACAGTGGATCATCTCTATTAAAGACACCTTCAGGACTGACAGAGGGTGTGCTGAATTGACAAGTGAACAGAAATGAATAGAAACTACCAGTTTGGGCCGGAATTTTGGTGTCCTTAACGTAGAGGTGTCCTGCTGACAGAGGTTCCCTCTGTCACACATATCCCTCCGAAGTTCGTCTCATAGGACCTACACAATCAGACACGATGTTATCCAACATTTCTAAGATATCGATAGCATTTTCGATTGCTTCTGAGAGTGGCACAAGGGTGTACATTGCACAATTCTTCGGTAAACAGGCATTGAACAAAAGGATGTTATCAATCTGACATTATTTTCATTTCCATCAGGTCACTAGAGGTGTGCAATAGGCCCTGCTGATAACAACGAGCATCGTCAGGCAGGGATTTCGAAAATGACCTAATTTACCTCAGCGTGCTTTCTCCAGGCGGCGGAGAATACCCTGAAATTTCACATTGATTTTAAGAAATTTCAGTTTTTGTTAAAATTGATGATGTCACACTGTGAAATTGAATAAAATGCTGACATTTTCAAAAACATGCTTTGGAAATTTGTCAGGCTTTTCGTGGTAAGTGAGCCTTTTAGAACATCCTCCCAGCAACAGTTTATCTGAGCAATTTTTCTCAACTTTCTTCAAAATAAAACCCAATGTGAAAGAACAGCACTCTCATGGTTTCAGAGGTTTCTGCTTTATCATGTCTGTTTAAGCGGCAGGTCCCGAGTTGTCGCGAGACCATTCATCCCATTATTGGAAGCTGACAAAATCATACCGCTTTTTAAGTGTATCATTTCATAATATTTTCGTATTCATCGGACAGGACATCCAGCCCAGCCGTATTGGGTTAATCATCCCTGGCATTTAATACTAGTGTCCCACTGGCGAATTTTGGCCTGCGACAAGGGACGAATGAAAAAATCGCAGCTTTTCGTAACTGTTCTTAGCCTGTCGTCTATGTTCGCGCGCAGTGATTCGCTGGCTCGCAGAAAAAATTTCAAAATGTTCAAAATTTGCCTGCGACAAAATTTCATTCGCAGTCAGTCGAAGTTATCTCGTATATAGTCGCACCCATGTCTTACATAGTTGTACAGGATCGTAGGTCTTGAAGAGTAACCTCGACTATCAACGACAGTCTGCGACTAGCTACGAGTAAAGTGCGAAGAAACTACGATTATCTACGTTTATCTACGACCACCCACGACCAACTTCGTCTGGGCCTGCGAGTGTTTGACGAAAAACTACGTATAATGCTAAATATCGCAGCTTGTCGAGGCTGTATCGCAGCCTTCAGATTCGCCCCTTGTCGTGGGCAAAAGTCGCCAGTGGGACACTACCATAACGGCCGTCGCATGGGACAGCAATGCTCATGTCATATCGACCACTGGCGACTTTTTCCCACGACAAGGGGCGAATCTGAAGTCTGCGACATTCCCTCGACAAGCTGCGATATTTAGCATTAATGTGTTTCGCATAGAATCATGGAGCCAGAGAATCACTGCGAACATAGACGACAGTCTACGAAGAGCTACGATTTTTTCATTCGTCCCTTGTCGCAGACCAAAATTTGCCAGTGGGACGCTAGTATTACGATGCCACAGAATAGTCGGCGACTGACTTTCTTCTTCACCTTGCGTCTGAGTCACGATCGCGCGGAGCGAATCAGTCGCAGATAGGGTTTGATATGACTGCATGTGCGTGTTACCTGCGAACGATTGGGATCAGTCGCCGATAAAAAATATCGCGAATCGCAGGGATTGAACATGTTCAAATTCTGTGCCTCGATGTCAAAGAGAGTCGCCGTCTCCATTGCATGAGGAATGGGTTCGACTGGGGATCAATTCTGGAACTTCACTGGCGACAAACGCCGATGTTTTCAATGCCCCTACTCTGACAGCAAGTCCATCTCCTCTGTCCAACCTCGAGCTAGGGACTTCAGCAACGTACACACCCGATTTGTACATGTGCACTGCACTGAGAAGGGCTTATATTTGAATCCTTCTGTCAGTTGTAGCCTGCTTACCATACCGGTGATTGTCACGCTCGCCTCATGGTGATTAGCCATCTCATACAGTCAAAAGCTGTCAATGGGCGTGTTACACATTGCTAATGAATCAATCACACACAGGACGTAAGCAAAGTGGACCTAACCACTGGCGCCACATATCATTACGATTACTCCTCACCGATCACATCACCGGTTACAATGGTGAACCTATCCTTACGTTTTCGTTCGTTCATTGTCATCTTTTAACTATTCGGACAGGACATAGATATAGTGGGGGAGTTTCCAAAGTCAAGTTCTACTATATACTACCATCAAAAGTGCCGAGCTGTTATAATGATGGCTGATCTTTCGATAGCTCTGCTTACTCCACCACGAAATGTCTTTGTATATATTTTCGACAAGTGGCGCCTCGAATTTAAGCTGAAGAGCCACTTCAGAATATCCAGTGTTATTTACATCACAGGTGAAATTGGGAATGACGTCATTGGCTTTGGAAACACACGAGGAAGAATACAAATACATGTAGGACAAAAAACCTTCGTGGAAAATAAAGCCTTTGTATTTGACCTACATGGCTATTCTGTAAGAGAATTATTCATTCCGTACTCGGATATCAAAAGGAGATTAAGGAATCGTGGAAGAAAGTTCAAGATGCTTAGATTTACCACGTGCGCTGACAACGCCTTTGTCGAAGTATTGTATTTCAACAAGGGAGAGCGAGGGAACACGACGTTGATTTCCGATCTACATTGGTTCACGATAAGAGACAGAGGATTTATGTTTAGGCTAGATTATGTAAAAGATTTGGGCTACAAACGCATTTACAGAAGGGATGAGTTTGGTTATTACAACAGCATGATCTTCTTGTTTGACATTCAGTGTGACGACAAAAGAAATCTATACACTCTTGAATTTCAACCATTTACCGTAACTCAGAGAGACAAAAAGAAAATGTATGCCGTAACAAATGTGACGGTCTTTAAACAGGTTTGGTGCGAAAGTGAAATGAGCCAGGCCCTGGTTCTTTGCAGGGATGCAGTGGTGTTGACTGAGTATGATTCCATGTTAACAGACACGGCATGTAAGATTCCCGTCCGTTATGAAGTTTATATGATAGAGACCTGGCATGCTGATTGGAAGATGAAAAGACATAAACGGATTGCATATGGGACACTTACTCTTCTTTCACAATATACAAATCTAACTCCTGTCGTCTTTGCCACTGGTCAGTATGAATTGATTTATTGGCCCAGAAAGATGGAAAACGGTCGACCTCCTATAGCCAGGGTCGTCAGATATGCGCATAACACGTAATGAACGACGGAGATTGCTGGTTTTATGGTTCCCGATCCATGAAATCGGGAATCATTTTTGTTTTTGCTCATACCCCCACGTTTGTTGACCCAAGCTTTCAGATGAGCTAACCGGTTTTGTTCTCGGATATGTGGATCAGGGTGAAATTGCCATATCAATCTCAAAATTTTGAAAATCTAAAAAATCTTTAAAAATCTAAAAGAAATCTAAAACATTTTCTATCGGGATAGGTAGTACACATAGAGCACAGGAAACATGTCCCACCCCTAGCTTTGTGAACCCTGCCTGTTTATTGGGCTTACTTTTTCCGACATGTGGTGTCAGGATCATAGTGATATTGATACCTCAAATTTGATATTTTGAGATAACTTCCCGTATTGTCAACTGAGCAACATGAAACAAGTCTTAGTTGATGCCTGCTTATCGAATGACAGGACTATGCTAAAATGCTCAGCCTCAAGTGTCCGGGGGGCTGAGATATCATAAGATTTTGATATATCAAACCTGATAATTTGAAATATCTCTGCCTGTGGGAGAGGTAGAGGCATGATATCACCCATACCAAGGTTGCCCTTGTCATTTTTAACAATCGTCAATGAAAGACGAGACGCGTAAAATGCGTTTTCGATTGGGCAAACCAGAGAGCCGGCGAAAAAGTCTGGCTATCATTCCGCGGCCCATAGGACCATGTAGATCTATTTACAAGTATACAACCTTATACACCTTATGGCATGATCCTCTCTGGTGCATACGGGCCTAAGACTAACACTTCATCCGACAGTAGGCCTACTTACAGTAGACTACAGCATCATATCCATTACGTACACACAGAAGGTCAGTCATTTGACAAATCTCATTTTTAGTGAGGAACTCGTGTCTGTGGTCCCTCATCGGTACCAGTTCCCTAATGTGGGCCCCTCTCAAGTATTCAGCGGAATTTTAATCTACATAACGTTGACGCGCATTGATTCTATGCTGCGACATTAATACATTTTCCTTGTTGATATCATATTTGTGGGAAATAACATTTAGGCTGTTTGCTCAATGAAGAGCGGCTTCCATTAAAGGCCAATCTAAGACATATTTGGATGTATGCGTTTTTAGACAAGGACATCGCCCTAACGAAACTCAAAATACGTTTTTCAACAACTGACTGTACCTCTAAATCATCTATGATATACCGTAGAATCACCTTTCTCCGGTCACTTCATTATCAACTTAAAAGTTAAATGGGTAACGCCTTTGTGATGATTATGCGTGAACGCAGGCCCGGATTACTCACCGCAGAGTGGTTTATTTGCATCGGCGTTAGTTCGCGTTGACCATTGTATGGTAGGCCTAATCTCTTCTTTGACGGCAGATGAATTGATTTGGGATATTGGCATCTGGGAGAGGGACTGAGAACGTTGAGTACATTACAGGGTGGCTCACAACAAATTCTAAGGCCCATTTCAAACGCCGCTCTTCTTCTCTCTGCCGAATTCGATTCGCGTAATAGAATTTGTATTACATGAACTGAAATCGGCACATGAGTGAGCGACGCATGAAACGTGACTAAAACTGTGTCGATAAGGAAGTAATCCGGTGGGTATTTGGGATTTAACCTATTGGTTTTTTTTTAACAATTAAAACTACCAGAGTTCAATCATAGTCATTCGGTCTATTTCGCCCTTGTCATCAGGTTTTCAAATTTCTAATCAGTGTAACAACGCATTCCCCCTCCTCCAGCACCGTCAAGGAGCAAAATTTCCATTTTGATATTTCATTCTGAAATGTGAACATGTGCAGGATTTTGAAACACCCTATATGTTCAGTCAACGTGTACGAGACAACGATTCCCGCATGATCAATTCACGAACGTCCGAAGGTCAGTAACAAGAATACGCTATCCTCATGGTGCCCCCCATAAGTCCTCATGGTGTCCCCCCATAAGTCCGACACTCCACAAGTCCGATATCCCCGAAGTTCGAACAATGGAAAAATCATTTTAAAAATGTACCACAATTCCGAAGCACCACAAATCCGGACATCTCACAAGTCCGACGTTCAGAGAAAGGTATCATAAGTCCGACGATCCGAGAAAGGTATCAGTCCGAAGTATCATATTAGTCCGACATCCCATACGTCCGACAAGAAGGGGTTATCCTTGGGAGTTATTCCAAATCAATGTTCTCATCATTAGCAAACAGCACCAATGACATTTAAAAAAATCTCATTAGGCCTATAATAAAAGGCGGGGCCATGGCAATGCTGTAGGTGACTATCCTTCAACCGACTTCAAATGGCCGTAGCGTATTTAATTTTCCATACTTTTTGATGAAGCGAAAAAAGAACAAGTTGTAGCTCCCGTCCGAAAAAAAACCTATTGGGTCTAACTATAGGTTTTTGTTCTTGACCACCCTGTAGACCAGCATGTTCGAATTCAGTAGGCTTAGTGGTGAAAATCACCAGGGGGTTTCTTCAAAGTACAGTCTTGTTAAAAGGTAAAAAGACAGCTAATATCTCAGCTAGTATCGAAGGCTTCAACCTCAACTTGTGTTATGTTATGCCCTATAATGTTGTTAAAAGGATCACACACAAAACTGAGGGCTTGTGACAAAATATCACGAAAATATCATGAAAATATCAATCTAAAAAAACCTCATTTTTCAAAATTCGGAATTTTCAATTTAAAATCAGCGTGATATCATTCACCAGTCGATCCTATGAATTCCTGTGAAGAAACGTTTTAAAAATCGTTCCTCGTTTTCCAGATATGTCCATAAGGGGCACAGTCCGCGTGAGCTACTGCGAAACTAATGTATTAGGCCAGCCCTGCATACCACGATATATAAATACACATAGCACACCTGGATGACCTAATTTCTGTCCGCAGTGAAGTACACCTGACTGCGGACAAGATTTTGCAGTAGCTCATGCGGTGTGTGTCCCTAATGCAAAATATCATCAGTTTTTATGAATTTGATATTTTGCAAAATTCGATAGTATCCATATTTTTCCCTCGTCAACAGTCACTCATCATGATAACATAACAGTTCATGCTGATTATTCCATCATTTTACACCAATAGATGGGGAATTTAACGAAAGTCTCAAAATGCCCCAAAAATACGGCATATTTTTCTGATGATATTTTGATATATCTTGAAAACGAAAAGAGATTTTTCGAAAAATTTTTCACAGGATTTCTAAGAAATCATCAGGGAATAATATCACGCTAATTTTGAAATGAAAACCATTGGCATATCGGCAGAATAGAAAACATCACTGTCTTTTTTTTTAACAGGACTGTACATGTACATGTAATTCCAAAGTCAACTAGAAATTGACTTACCAGTCAATTTGAAAGACCGCCCTTGGAAATTGCCAGCTCAAGACAGATTTGAGTGGCAGAAGATTATGAAGTGGAAAAAATACCAGACGACACCACTCTGGTTGGTCTGGATTCCATGTTTTCAGTAACCCAATTTCTTACCTCGTCCCATGCAAAGGCCTTATGTTTACGTCTCAATCCACTGGCACTGTTCAGTGATGGAAAAGCTCCAAGGTACATATTGTACTTTTGACAAGAATTCAACATTGCCCTTTTACTGTAGAAATGCAATCATAATCATATCAAGAGGCCTTATTCATGATGAAATGCAAAGGAAAACAGAAATGTCTGACTGACAAATCTATCGTCTGCTAACTACCAGTGTTGTCTGCATCAGCATGGAGGCTGAGGCGGTTGACCTCAAAAGAGTGGCTTAGATTGTTTTTCTTCCAAGGATGGCCTAATTTAGTTTGGCATCTGACATGTGTCACTGCATACCAGCACTCCCAATCTGGATACCAGGCTCAATTTATTATTGGCTAGGACTAAAAAGTGAAATATCTAAAGGCACTCCGTACACTCGTTCCAAGGTTTTCTGACTGTTTTCAAGGTTTCACTGTTTCCAAGGTTTATCACATACCTTGTCAATGGGTGTACGGCTATCGCAGACTCGGAACATTTTTTGTCAAAATTCTGGCCGAAATCTGCATAGTAGAGGTTATTTCCCTCAGCAATATGAATCATACGTACCAGACTTCTTCCCCTTGGGACTCCATGGTCAAAATGTCCCGATGTCCACGAGGAAGGGCTTTTTATTGACCTCTCCAAGTTCATATCGCGTTTAAAATTGAATACAAGAAAAACTAGAAATTGACTTACCAGTCAATTTGAAAGACCGCCCTTGGAAATTGCCAGCTCAAGACAGATTTGAGTGGCAGAAGATTATGAAGTGGCAATGCAGAAAGCCAGTATCTCTAGGACTTATTAATTTTCCAGCAATCTGAGTGTGAATGAGGAGTCAGCCGAACAGGGGTTAAAAGGATATGTTGGCCATGTAACAGCGAGTCGTGTTTTGCATTGTTTGAGAAAAATGTTCAGCTCGCATAATCAAGACAACCAGCACAGGTTGGCTTTACCAAGTCTGACACTTGGTAGGCCTGTAGTTCTACTAGGCCTACTGATAGGCCTATGATAAAGACGACAAATGGACAAAATCTTTTGGAATCTGGCTCACTTGTTCTCTTCTCATTACACAGACCAATGTAGAAGACACCACAATTTACAGTGAACAGTAGAGTTGCCAGAAAAGTATTATAGATGTTGAAATTTGCTTGTCAACAAATATGTACTAGTATATGGAAATATATTGAATAATACGAAGATGTTGAGGGTTGATTGTTGCCACAGTATTTCATGTGTCATGAGGAAATAAAAGAAGATGTTACATGTACTTTGAATAAAAACTATTTATTTAAAAGTGATTCCATCATTTGGCATGGTCATTATTGGAAATTGTTCACAAGTGCTTTGTACATGAGATGTCACGACTAGTTTGTCATGCTTGCAACATGTGCAATGGGAGAATCAGCAGAGTGGTTGGTGGAACCATTTATAACAAAAGATACAGCACGGTATATTTATGGTAATTCCTGCACACTGGTTGTGTACTGTACTGTACAAACTGAAGACTAGAACAACAATTTGAAGACATACAAACAAAAGAACAATGTAACAGATGTCATGACTAACTGTCATGCTTGGAATGGTAATTCCTACACATTAGTTTGTGTACTATATACTGTAGAAATTCAACAGCAACAATTTGAATACATACAAAGAAAACATACAATGTAACAGATGTCATGACTAACTGTCATGCTTCAGAGTGATTTGTGTTCCGTACTGTAGAAATTCAAGAGCAACAATTTGAAGACATACAAACACAACATACAATCTAACAGATGTCATGACTAACTGTCATGCTTCAGAGTGATTTGTGTACCGTACTGTAGAAATTCAAGAGCAACAATTTGAAGACATACAAACACAACATACAATCTAACAGATG
>NMRB01003615.1:14288-25486 GCA_002633025.1 Notospermus geniculatus | reverse complement strand
ACTGGTACCCGGTAACTCATAACACCAGATATATGTGCATACGTTACAGCACTAGACGCGATGTCTGCCCATTACATCAAGTGGCGATCCCCCACTGCATTGCATGGTTTATTCGTGAATTACCAGTTGGCGAGTACACATGAGGGAACAGCCCTCTTCCCCACCGAAACGGGGTGGGTTTCCCCAGGGCATTGTAACGCGCTATGCAGAGTGGAAATGCCCTGGGTTCCCAGGATGCCATCGATCATGATAACCAAAGTCAAATTGTTGCTGGCTTAAGGGACAAGCTTAAACAGGAAGAGCTCAATATTTCTGCCTTTGAAGCGGCGAGGGTTGTTCGAAGGCGGCGGCGGCCAAGAGATGAGGATCCCTGTGATGCCGCTACTTGCATTGTTCACATCAAGTCTGGCAGAGGTCTTGCAGAAGACACTGATCAATCTGGTAACCTCAATTGGGTGCACTGTGAAACATGCCATACTTGGTATCACAACTTGTGTGTGGGTATATTAGATGTATCAGATATCCCTGGGCCTGATGAGGACTATACATGTCCTTTGTGCCGAAATCTTCGTGATGTAACGGACATGCCCACGGACCTTAGAGCTGTAGTACGCCAGTCTCGGCAGAATCTTGAGACTGCATTAAATTTGGAGGCAACCCTAAAAACGACTTAGATGATGAGGTGTATGCGGAAGTAAAGAAGGAGATGGGGCCTATGCAAAAAAAAACTTGAACAAAGTTTGAAGTCACTTGGAGTAGACAAGCAGGCCTACCATTCTCAGCCATTCGTGGGACACCACATTCAGAAAATGTTAAAAATCAGTGTCAGTGATGGTGTTGATAACCCCATGCACCTGGCAAGTGCATTTGGCATGTTTGAAAACCACCAGGAAAAACTTGCCCGTTTCTATGAGGCCCTTGTCCTTCTCAGCAGCATATATACATTCCCTTGTATTTGTTGCAAGGTTTCTTAGTGACGAGGAAATCCGCCAACTTTCTGAAATGTGAAAGATTATTTCCAACCCGCAGCATTACCCCCCAAATTACACACCTTGATCTTCCACATCCCCGAGTTTGCTGCAAAGTGGAAGACAGTGGGTCTGTTTACAGAGTCTGGGCTCGAATCAGTTCACAGAATTGTTAATGTTAAGGCAAGAAGATTTTGTACTATAAGGTGTAAGACTCGCCAACTTCCTCTTGTATTTAAAGACCACCATCTCCACTCTACAACAAACTCGAAACTTGTCACTCCTGCCAAACCACGAAAATGCATATCTACCCCAGGCTTGTAGCTGCTGATCCTGAGAGAATGACTCCATTATGTAGAATTTGCAAAGCCCCAAGGCCTTAGTTTACTGTGGCAGACCAAAGGAAATGAGGTAAGTGATGGATGATTCCGTCCATGAAATGAGAATGGAGAGAGAAATGCTTGCACTCCTCGGTCCATATTCATAAAACTACTTAAGTTCAACACAAGTATATGTAGATTGGGGGGATCCAGACGGAAGATGGGAAAACGGTTATGGCAGCGGCCAAAACACTAAAATTTAAGCATTTTCCCTTGAAAAGTGCTATTTTTTCAGGTGTCAAAAAACGATGAAAAGCACCTAAAAAGTAGCAAAATTGCACTGCCGCTGCCCAAAACTTTTCACATCGTCCACTTGGATCCCCCCAATCTACATATACTGTGGTTTGGGGTATAGTTACACCTTTACATTGGGGTGCTACTGTTCACAGACTACAATATTTCAACACAGATGTGACAGCTTGTCTATGCATTGTGTATACACAATGCCTAAGCCTATTCGCAAAGCGACAACAGAGCTGATGTGACAGCTGGTCTGTACAGTTAGGTCTATGCTGCAATTTCTGTATATGTAACGCGACTAGAGTGTAGTGGTGTACACACTGTCAACGTATGCAAAAACGAAAGAGGATAGACTGTTCGGGATTCTACTTGGATATGTGCACAGTAAGACACTTTATATCGATCTGTGACGTCACGATTTTCAGGTCCCCGGGTGACCGATTTCTATTTTTAGCCCTCTCTGTGACGTCACGATTTTCAGGTCCCCGGGTGACCGATTTCTATTTTTAGCCCTCTCCAGATCGACTTTGTTCGCCCTTCAGGATCGGTCTTTGACCACAACAAAGTCGTGAAAATCATTTCTAACCAACATATGGTTTGGTTTCCTATTTAAAGTGCATCAAATCAAACTGAAATAGTTTCATGGTTTGACCTACATTCATCATCAACAGTGCCATCTCGTGGATACTCCAGGAACTAATCCTGAAAGGTGAGCTTAGCTGACATCAAAAGTGCTGCTATCTCTTAGTCGTCCTCGGAACTAAATTCCAGTTTATTGGTTGCAAGGGTAAAATGAATCATAGCTGCACTTTCTCTAAAATTCACCACTTTTCCACTTCTATCTGTAATCTGGAAAGTTAAGTGGTTTGTTGTTTTATTTACAATTCTCTCACAATGACTAGGCTCATATCTTTGAAGTTTAATCCGATCTCCATCATCTATTGGAATTGTGCATAAAATGTCTGAGTGTTTATTATTATGAAGTGTGCTTTCTTGATTGACTAAGTTGCATCTCAAAAAGAGATCTGTAACATAAAATGGCAAAGGCTTAGTTGAGTAATATCTACCCTTTTTGGTGAAAGTTTCCTGTTTAAACCCAAACCATTTATTAACTATTTCTACTGCATACTCTGTTAATCTGTTGTAGTAGGTTTTTCTAATTTTAAAATCCATTTCAAAAGAAACACTAGTCACTCCCTTAGCTTCTACAATCGAACTTTCTTCAGGCTCCCTTTGCTTAATTAGCATATCAAAGGTAACTTCCTTATCTTCTGTTAATTCAATGGTAATATAGTTGCTGTTATCACAGTCAATCTTTACATGGTGTATCTCACTTTCTTCTATTATCTTCTGCCACTCACTACAGAACTCCGCTAGGCTAAAATGTTTGTTCAGTGGGAAAATATACTCTTTATCATCAATAAAGGGTGTGCCATAATAATTATGTTGTCTTTTTTCTTCTCTCTCACAAGCAGATGCTCTTTCTTGCTGTGGTAATCTCGGTAATTTTTCAACTGCATCTGTACAAACCTCTAAAGCATTTATAACTTCACCTTTTTGGTCCCATTTTTAGCTCACCTGGGGTGAGCTCTTGTCGTGGGTCTGCGTCCGTCGTCCGTCGTCGTCGTTGTCCGTTAGCAGGGCACGTTTTGTAACCGCTGGAGCTATTGATCTGAAACTTGGTACATATATACCCCTAGGTCAGATGACCCATGACACCAAGTTTCGGTCCGATTCGACTCTTAGCTTGGCCACCAGGTGGCGGAAACCAAAAACACAAAACGTGCAATAACTCCTGAACTAATGACTGGATCACCTCTAAATTTTTATCATAGGTATATCTAATGAGGGTACATTACATATATAACGGGTTTTTGATTTGACCTACTTTTCAAGGTCACAGAGGTCAAAGTTAAAAATTTTGCATTTAAGTGGCACGTTTCGTAACCGCAGGTGCTATTGACCTGAAATTTGGTACGGATATACCCCTAGGTCAGATGACTTATGACACCAAGTTTCGGTCCAATTCGATACTTAGCTTGGCCACCAGATGGCAAAAACACAAAAAGTGCAATAGCCTAACTCCTGAACGAATGATTGGATTAGGCCTAGCCTACTTCCAGATCTTTATATCATACATATATGAGTTGCCATGCACCTTTTCCCCTACTTCCTGATCCTGGTCGCTAGGCCTAGGGGGCGTTACGTTGAAAAATTCACTCCGAGAAAGAAGAAATTCATGAAACAGAGCATAAGCCAGATGAAGAAGAGGATGTGTCTCATTTCCTCCTCAGGTGTAGGCTAGGTCTACCTATCTATGGCATCATACATGTAGCTAGGCCTAGCTAGCTACTACGGCCTAGGCCTATGCCTACAGATTCAGAAATTGCAAATTAAAATATTAGGGCTCACTTGATTTGTCAGCTGCCGTGATTCATGTGATTCAAGAAAATAAAAGGCTTGTGGATGGATGATGAAGTGTTTGTTCTTTCACTGACACTGTGGTGTGAGACCTGTATCATTGTGAGAAAACTGGTGATTGAAACCAGTGAAGATGGTCATGCCAGGCAAGTGTGGAACGTGTGCAGAAGTTTACCAGACATTGTTGGTTGCCAGCAGCATGGTAGAGAGTTTTCATGCGTGTATTTCGCCAATTGTCATTGATTAAAGTCGTGTGTTGTGTTGTTTGTCGTCTTAAGAAGTCAAATTTAGGGTTAAGCATAGAGTGGACTGGTAAGTGATTGAAAGTTCTTCTTAAAACCCATATTAAACACAGGAGTTCGTCTACAAGATTGAGAGACCCTTTGAGACCCTTTTGAGACACCCTTTAGTATTATGCATCCTCTCTGTAGTATAATACACAGACAAGGAGTACCACAGAATTTGAGGCCCCTCCGCTTCGATGCGAAAAAGTCACAAAATCAGGCAAATCAAGCACCGAAACCACTACCTACGTGTTCTATACAGATTTATCTACAAAATACACCCAAGATAATCCACTTTCGATGATCTTATTGTACTTAAATGCGGGATTTAATATCACTTTACGAGCATTGTGACAAAAGCGGTGACCACTGATTTCCATATTGCCGACGGGGATGCCGCCGTGTGACGTCATTGGAATCACCGCTTCGCTCTCATTGGTCAGATATTTAAAACTCGGCTAAAAATAGCCTGCACCGAGAAGTCCAACGGCCCGCGATGTTCAAAGTTGAAAACGCTAGGCTATTTTTAGCCGAGTTTTAAATATCTGACCAATGAGAGCGAAGCGGTGATTCCAATGACGTCACACGGCGGCATCCCCGTCGGCAATATGGAAATCAGTGGTCACCGCTTTTGTCACAATGCTCGTAAAGTGATATTAAATCCCGCATTTAAGTACAATAAGATCATCGAAAGTGGATTATCTTGGGTGTATTTTGTAGATAAATTTGTATAGAACACGTAGGTAGTGGTTTCGGTGCTTGATTTGCCTGATTTTGTGACTTTTTCGCATCGAAGCGGAGGGGCCTCAAATTCTGTGGTACTCCTTGTCTGTGTATTATACTACAGAGGGGATGCATAATACTAAAGGGTGTCTCAAAAGGGTCTCAAAGGGTCTCTCAATCTTGTAGACGAACTCCTGTGTATTAAATTGCGAATTGAAGTGTATCTATTTTCGGACAGGTCCTGTTTTCGGACATGTCGCATGGTCGGATGCATGTAATAATGCACGGCGATATGCACTGATGCAAAACAGAGCTGATGATCCAGTCCAGACCAAACGCCTGATCAGGCCATATGGCTTCATCAGGCAACCTCTCCTGATGAGGCAATATCGGTAGCTTGATGAGGCAATCTCATCTCAAGAATCAGAAAGAAACAAGTGGCCGCAAGGAAAACAAAATGTCATACGACTATAAAAAAGCATGTGTTTATACAATACTTTGATCTCACCGTGCAATTCTCTTATCTACCGTGGATCCGGAATTATGACGTAATCAGTGTGTCAAATCAAGAGGTGTTTTCCATTAGCAGAAGCTGGAGAATACCAGGATGTAGTCTCATCAAGCTACCGTACCTCCAATATGGCGGACGTTGCCTGATTAAGCGTTAGCCATCTGATGGAAAATCTGTTCAAAAACACCAACACAAGTTTGAATGAAAATACTTTTGTTACTGGTTGCTTTTAAATAGTGGATCACATGCTTTAGACTGAAAATCTTGAAGAAATAAACATACAAGAAAAAACAACAGGAAATTATCTTTATCCAGATGGCTTCATCAGGCTACCTTGCCTGATCAGGAGATGGCCTGATCAAGCGTTTGGTCTCGACTGGATCAGACATGACATTGTCCGACTAGGCCTAGGCCTAACTTTTTTCCGTGTAGTAGGCCAAGGCCTAGCTAGGAGTCACGGTAGGGGGGCCTAGGCCTAGGCCTATAGGCAGGCCATTCATCTACGTAGGCCTAGATGATGAGGTTAGGCTAATGAATCAATATTCTCTGAATCTGATGCTAATACTAGTAGGCCTAGCTATACATGATAGATATCCATGACGTTGTTGGTTGGCAGCTAGGACTTTTCGCCCGATTGAGAAAAACATCCGATTCTGGATGTTACAGCCTGATCAAGCTGTTTTGATGCCAAGGGAGTACACTGGGCATGCTCAGTGACCGTCACTTCCTGCTGCCATGATGTTACTCTGTTGGTGTGAAATTGTTGAATTTTAATTAAGGGCCTTAGATTCATCAGTTGCAAATTTTATTTTTCAGATCGTCCAAAAGCACTGCCACTGGCCCTGAGTCTGCAGTAACTATTGCATCCTGCCATTACTGCACAATACTTTGTTATCTTTGAACGTTTTGTAAGTACCTACATGTGTTAGTAAAATAGGCCTAGTTATGGTAGATGTTTTACTATGAAATACATGTAGTATCTGCAATTACATAAGCCACACTGGGCACTCATGTAGAACATGCTATATGTGCAGTCACACAGTGGTACATTTCTGGGACCTTTCATTCACGAAGCTCCCGTAAGTTACGGAAGTGTGCAAACTATTGTCCTATACCGGACAAGCTATTGTTCACTATCAGCCACACAAAGGATTTGCGTACCCTTAAAGTTACGGGGGCTTAGTTTGTGAATAAGGACCCAGGACCTTTTACAACATCGCAGGCATGTGAGGAAGTTCACTGAAATAATGCATGGTACATACAAACTGTTAGCTTTTATCATGTTAATTCCATGGTGACGTTACTAATGTCTTTTCTTTCTTGTCTCATTTCAGGTACTTGGTACATTACACTAGTGCTTTTGCACCTGTGTGGTCTTCCGTTGCCACTGACACTGGCCTTCTCGGATCCAAGAGGTCTGAGAACGAACTGTGCGATACGCTGCTGGCGCTGACTCTTGCTGAGTTCCCTGCTTGAGTCTGCGTGCATCTCTGCACGAGTTGCACAGCCCAGGTTTGTCTGCACGACAACCCATAGCAGCACAGCAGGCTGCACGCCTGTTATAAAAATCTTAACAAAGACGGCTGCACGCCAAACTGAACTAAAACTGCTGCACGCAAACTGAACTATACCGGCTGCACGCCAAACTGAACTGAAACTGCTGCACGCAAACTGAACTATACCGGCTGCACGCCAACCTGAACTGAAACTGCTGCACGCAACTGAACTACTACAGGCTGCACGCCAGTGCTGCACGCAACTTTGTCATCCACGAAGTCCTGAAGAACAACCTGAAAGAATTCAAAATTTATTACAGTATATTCCAATAAGTTGTAAAGCATATCGCCAACATTTCTATTGTAAACCGTTACCAAATTTTACTGTATTACACACTTTTTATTTCTTCAATAAAATTCTAGAAGTATCATCAAAAGTTTATGACCTAATTCATTGTTTCCTCATTAGTCGGGAGAAGAATCTGAGGTGTATGGTAAGTGCGTAGACTACTTGTAAGATTTACCGAGTACTACTTGTGTATGAGCATTGACTGATTGGTACAGAACGGCTGCTGTGTAACCTGGCACAGGTCTTGTACATTTCATCTTCATTGACATTCAGCGACTTGTGGAAAATCTTTTAATAGTGCATGTGGATACTGAATAGGTTCTGCTAGGACTAGACATTTTCGATTGTGGTTTTGAGACAAAATTCTGACGGCCCTAGCTCAGAATATATATTCTTACACAAGTACTGAGGTTTTTGAGTGGCTTGTTATACGTTACCGGTACATTTGTCTTGGGTAGGGTATCCTATTTGGAAGATCTAGAATTTGCTGTAGGTATTGTGCTATAAACGCTTGAGATCTTTAACATTCATCATATCATACAGGTGAACTACTGAAAATTTTGTAGTGTCTCCTGAGTGTAAATAAGTTCACTTGTTGGTGTTGAACATAGAGTGGCAATTAGAAAAGTGTTCATTGCTGGAATCGTGAGTGTGTTGACCCAAGATCATATATCTCTAGAACAGTATCGATCATCAGTGGGGTGTTTCTATTATAAAGCGACAGGCCTAAATGGCAATAGAAATGACACTCCTGTATGTGGATGCAAGAGAAAGGTTACAGTAAGACATGTTGAGGGCCACCACGAGTACAGTTTATCCGAACTTTATGGATATAACATCTGGTTTGATGAGATTACTGATAAACTTCCAAGTAAACATATAGAATTGGAAAATCTCAGAATGGCTGCCTATTACTCATCTGTTCAAAGCACTTGTGAATTCTACTTTTCTTTCTGGCTTTTGTTGAACTTAGTCCTGTATCATGCATACAACTCCAACAAATTGAAATTAGCAGGTGATGTAGAAAGCAATCCAGGTCCGCGTGACTTTACAATAGCAAGTGTTACCCACGGAAACTTTCACCCAGGAAATGCAACAAAATTTACAAGTGACAGCATTGGGAAACAGTGTGTTGTCAATTGTGTGAAGGCATTGATATTTTCCCAAATTAAAGCACCACAACTATGGACGACAGCTGATATGGACGAGATTTTAGAGCAAGGAGATGCATTATATAAAAAATGGGAGATAAGTGGATACATGGCAGTTGACCAGATACGTCCTTATGTTGAATTTTCGAACAGTCATTTCTTTAACTTAAAACAAACGGGCATCACAAAGAACATAGTTTTTGGCCAAAATGTCTTCCTTGCTGAAGATGAGACATCCCCATACATCACACCAGAAACAGCTGTCCAAGATCTTGTTACTTCTGGTCTCTCCATTTTAATCATTGGAACAAATGCTGTTGCCTTGCTTTATAACAACTTGAGTTATTTTCTTTTTGATTCTCATAGCAGAAATAGATATGGTGATCCTGTGTCAGAGGGCACATCAGTCTGTCTACAGATCCATGACAAATATGATGTAGTGAAATTTCTTTGCAGCTATGCATCAAAACTTGGATGTAACACTTGTGATTGTAACAATGTGCAAATTACATATTTTAAGGCCAAGTCATTGTCAAGAAAAGCATTCAATTTAGGCCAGAAAAGATCGAACAACATGCAACTGTTGACCACTGATGAGCCACTGCTCTGTGATCCAGCAAGTAACCTAGACAAGTATTTCAATGACCAGAAAGAGAAACTTTCACGAAAGGAGTACATGAAACAACTGATGCAAGAAAAAAGAAAGGATGTCAGTTACAGAACTATTGAAAAGATGAAGGACCGAATCAGTAAAAGTTCTATTCACAGAAATCCTGAGTACAAGAAACGTGAACTTAACAGAATGCAGCTAAAGAGAAGTGATCCAGAATATAGGAAGCATGAACTCGACAACAAGCAACTGAAGAGAACTGATCCAGAATATAAGAAACATGAACTCGACAGGAAGCAACTGAAGAGAACTGATCCAGAATATAAGAAACATGAACTCGACAGGAAGCAACTGAAGAGAACTGATCCAGAATACAGGAAATGTGAACTTGACCACAAGCAACTAAGCAGAAGTGATTCAAACTATCAGGCAAAAGAGAAACGTATGGGAAGACAAACAAAACAACTGAAGCGACAACAGCCAGAATATAAGAAACGTGAACTTGACCATAAGCAGCTGAAGAGAAGTGATTCAAACTATCAGGCAAAAGAGAAACTTATGGGAAGACAAAAAAAACAACTGAAGCGACAACAGCCAGAATATAAGAAACGTGAACTTGACCATAAGCAGCTGAAGAGAACAGATCCGAGTTTCCAAGCAAGTGAAAGACTAACAGGAAAACGAAGCAAACAGAACCTTCGAAGCAATCCTGACTTTCATCAGAACGAACTTGAGAGAAAGCAGAAAACCAGAGCAAGTACATGTGCACAAGCAAGAGAAAAAGAAAACAAACAGAAAAGTCGTTCAAAACCAGAAATCTACACACCAGAACAGGAAAAAGACGTCCAGAGGAAAAGAAAGCTGAGATCTGATGAAGAGTTTCAGTTCAAAGAGAGAGAGCATAAAAGGTGCAAAAGGAGCTTAAACAGAGAATTCCAGTTGACAGAACGCAACAGAAATACTGCACAAAGAAAACACAACAGAAAAAAAGTGGAAGTTAAAGAAAAGGAAACAAGGAATAGAATCCAAAGCAGATACGGGCAAACCCTTCAGGAAAATATTAGAATATTTCACGAAAATGTGTCAAATGGCCCATTCTATGTATGTTCTTCTTGTCGACAGACGTGGTTTAAAGATTCTGTGACGAAAGTAAACAATGTTCACGTCAAAAATGAATATATAATATACAGGAAGTCAACTTCCAGATTTTGCAAATTTTCGACCCCAACCGGGGTCTTCTTCAGGCTGGCACTTAACAGTACAAGACTCTTTAAATACTCATTTCAAGACTCCTCTTCAAGTCAGCAGCAAAATTTGTTCTTCAGTGTTTCATTACTAAAGGACTGTTATTGTCATAGGTAGATATAAGGTATAAAAAGAAGAGTCTACGGTGTAGCTGCCTATAGACGAAAATCAGCTGTTTCGGCAATTGTACAGCGAGTCAAAGTGAGTCTAAGATACCATCACTTTGCAAGATTCAAGGACTGAAGTCAGTACTATACAGCAACCATCTCATCTCATCTTCCTGGACTTTCTATTGGGTGGTATACAGTTTGTGTGCTGTTGAAGAGCTACTGGGGCTTGCTATTGCCAATTGGACAAAGCTTCTAGTTGAGGTTCCGTAGTGTATTTTAATACCAGGACTAGTGTCTTGTTCTATTTTGGGTAAGACCAGATCCTGACAACCCTTGCTAAGAAAATAGAGGTAAAGTGAGGACGATATTAACTTCGACAAATAGTGACAGTTTTCGGTAGTTGGCTAACTATAGGAGAGGGTACAGGTAGACTAGAAATTTTGTACACTGTCTGTACAGTGTCTGCTGTAAGCAAGTTCACTAGTTCGTGTTAAGCAGCTGAGGTGCCAAGACTGTTCCTTGCAGAAGCCTGAGGTGTGTTAACCAAACAACATGATATCTCTTGAACAGTATCGGTCATCAGTGGGGTGTTTCTATTATAGAGCGATAACTAGCAAGAGAAATGACACTCCTTTATGTGGATGCAAGAGGAAGGTAAGGGTAAGCAAAGTTGAAGACCACCGTGAGTACAGTTTATCTGAACTTTTTGG
>NMRB01003615.1:0-13547 GCA_002633025.1 Notospermus geniculatus | reverse complement strand
GAGACCTGTAGGAAATACCTTGAGTGGAATTCAAAGGCATTCTTTGATAGAACAAAATGGGCCAGCGTACAGATGTCCTTAATCACGCTCTCTGGTAGGCCCTGTTTGGTCAGAAATGCTGAAAGGGCATTCAGGCCATCTTCATGTGGGATACTAGGATAAAGGCTGACCACATCAAGAGTGACAAGGAGTGCTCCTTGTGGTAATGTACCTAAGTCACGCACCTTGCTGAGGAAATCCTTGGTATCCTTGAGATAAGACGTCACTGAAGGGAGATAGGGCTTGAGGAAGTGGTCCACTATCTCGGAGACTTTCTCCGTCAAGGAACCAGAACAAGAAACTACTGGGCGACCTGGGACTCCGGGTTTATGGACCTTAGGGAGAAGATAGAACCTAGCTAGTTTGTGATCCTTTGGTACCGCGTATTTAGCCATGGTATCAGATAGAGTTCCATTCTTATGGGCCTGGTCTACCAGCTGGGTGAGTTGGCCTTCAAATTCCTGGGAGGGATCCGAGTCAAGGGGCACGTAGGTCGCTGTATCACTGAGTTGTCTAAGGCCCTCCTTGACATACCTGTCCGTGTCCATTATGACCACTCCAGAGCCTTTGTCAGCTTCCTTGATAATGATGTTACGATTATCGGACAGCTCTCTGAGGGCTTGGCGCTCATCTTTGGGGAGGTTATAATGGAACAGTTTCCCTGCGTCAAGGTCCTTGAAGACTTCCAACTCAACTGCCTATGAATATGAGGAGTTATTGTCTGATTGTCTGACAGGGTATAAATCTGTTGATGATATTGAATGGATATGCAACACATGCAAAGATAATATTGGCAAAGGAAAGATACCAAAGCTCTCCATGAAAAATCATGGTGGATTTCATCCCAAACCTTCTGAACTTGAACTACATCAGCTTGAAGAAAGGCTCATTTCACTTCGTATTCCTTTCATGCAAATGCGAGAACTTCCTGTTGGTGGCCAAAAAATGGTACGAGGAAATGTTGTCAATGTTCCTGTTAATGTTACACAAACTGCATTGTCACTCCCAAGGAACTTATCTGATATTGAGACAATTCCTGTGAAATTACGGAGAAGAAAGCAATACAAAACAAATGTATTCAGTGAAAATATCCGTCCAACTAAAGTGTTAAAAGCTCTGAAATGGCTGAAAGAACATGGACCACTCTACAAGGATGTTAATGTAGACCTAGGCGACGTTTGGTTGGAATCACTTGGTCAAGAAGAAACTGGAGACTTTAGCCACTTCTTGGAAAAGACACATCTTCAACAAACAGAACCAATTCCAAACACTTCACATAGTGGTAATCGTGATGACAGGGAGGAACAGAGACAGGAAAAAACAGATTCGGAATATACTGAGGGAATCCCAAGCACTTCAGATGATATTGATGAAAGTCGACAACAGAAGCAGGAAAAAGTACATACTAAACAGACAGAGCCGATTCCGAGCACTTCTCATGATCATTCTGATGATTGGCAGGAACAAAGACAAGACAAAGACATGAAGGAAGATAACACTGAAGATGATGATGAAGATGATGATAACTTCAGCGAAGTAGATGAAACCGAACGAGTATCAGGAAATATGGATACAATGTTGGATTCTCCTGAAATATGTGAACCACAAGAATACATAAAATTTGCACCTGGAGAAGGACAAACACCAATAAGTTTGTACCATGATGCTGATGCAGAGTTTCTTTCTTTTCCAACCATATTTTGTGGACACCGCAGAGCTGAGACCGAAATCCCAGTCCATTACAGTGACATTGCCAAATATGAATTAAGATCTGTAGATCGACGGGCATCTACCAACGTCGCCAATATTTTCTTCAAGTTAAAGAAATTACAACTCAAACAGATATCTGACAAAGTCACTTTGGCTCTTCGACGCTGCAAGACTCAAGGGAACACTTACACTGCTGAACAAATGTTGGATGATGAAGTGCGCAGTGGAATGGTTCGTCTCGATGAGGGATACTACATATTCAGAACAATTCGTAACTCCCCACCTTACCTTGAAAACAAGAAAAAACAAGTATTTGCAATGATTCGTCAACTAAGTATACACTAAACAGACAGAGCCAATTCCTAGCACTTCTCAGGATCATTGTGATGATTGGCAGGAACAAAAACAGGACAAAGACATGAAGGAAGATAACAATGAAGATGATGATGAGGATGATGACAACTTCAGTGAAATAGACGAAACTGAAAGAGTATCAGGAAATATGGATACAATGTTGGATTCCCCTGAAATTTGTGAACCACAAGAATACATATTTGCACCTGGAGAAGGACAGACACCAATAAGTTTGTACCATGATGCTGATGCAGAGTTCCTTTCTTTCCCTACCATATTTTGTGGACATCGCAGAGCAGAGACAGAAATCCCAGTGCATTACAGTGACATTGCCAAGTATGAATTAAGATCTGTAGATCGACGGGCATCTACCAATGTCGCCAATATTTTCTTTAAGTTGAAGAAATTACAACTCAAACAGATATCTGACAAAGTCACTTTGGCTCTTCGACGCTGCAAGACTCAAGGAAACATTTACACTGCTGAACAAATGTTGGATGATGAAGTGCGCAATGGAATGGTGCGTCTGGATGAGGGATACTACATATTCAGAACAATTCGTAACTCCCCACCTTACCTTGAAAACAAGAAAATTTCATCTCTCTGTCAGCTGCTGATACCAAATGGGTTCCTTTACTGAAGACATTGGGCAAATTAATTGACAACATAGATTACACTGATCAGCAAATAGATGAATTCAGTTGGGAAACAAGAAGTCGTCTTTTAAGTGCAGATCCAGTAACATGTGCCAGGTATTTTGACCATAGATTCCAGCAGTTCATGAAAACCGTTCTGAAAGGACCACACAATCCATTAGGCATAGTAAAGGATAGTTTTTACCGAGTAGAATTTCAACAAAGAGGCTCCCCGCATGTTCACATGGCCTTATGGATTGAAAATGCTCCAACATATGCAGATGCATCTGAAGAAGAAGTTGTTGAATTCATTGATTCACTCATTAGCGTGTCTTCTGATGTCAGTGATGAAGAAAGAGACTTCTTGGCATTGCAACAAAAGGTTGCAGAAAAGGTAATGGTAGGAGTGCAATTTGCAGATTTGGATTTCCAATGCCACCAATGAGAACAACTCGAATTTTAGAACCGCTAACCCCTGACACTACTGAAGATGACAGAGCATCATACAAAGAAAAATTCAAGAGAATACAAGAAACTCTAAGAGATATGGGTGATGGGAAGGATGTGACCATGACGTTTGATGAATTTCTGCAAGAGTTAGAAATGACAGAGGAAGAATATATCAAAAGTATTCGATCATCATTGAAATCTGCGAAAGTGTTCTTAAAAAGACGTCCCTGTGAAATTCGAATCAATCCATACATGAAACATCTTCTGACTGCATGGCAAGCTAATCATGACATACATGTTTACATTATTGCCTACACCTGCAAATCACAGAAAGGAATGAGTGCCCTCCTTGATACAGCAGCTAAAGAAGCGAAGTCTGACAACATGCATCTTAAACAGGCCGTGAGACACATCGGCAATAGATTCCTGAATGCTGTCGAAACTGGAGCCCAAGAAGCCGCTTACCTCGTACTTCAGACCCCAATTACCCGTTCATCAAGAGAAGTTCTCTTCATCAACACAAACAAACAAGAAGAACGTCCATTCATATTGAAAGACAAATCTAAGCTGCAAAAGATGGACCCTCATTCAACTGCAATACAAACACAAGGACTTATATCACTCTATGCAAGAAGACCTCCCTGTTTACACAAATACTGCCTTGCTGATTATGCATCACAGTTCACAATCAAGTACCCAAAGAATTTCACTGATGATGATCCTTTCATAGACAATTTAGAAGATGATCCAACTGATGATGTAAATCAACACAATGTAAACAATGATGACATCCCTGGGGTAAACTTAAATGAGGACAACGACGACGAGGTTGATTTTGATGTCGAGACTCGCTATGTTCTGAGAAGTGGCGTTACAATTACCAAGAGAAAAAATCCAAGAGTTATTCGGTATGTCAACTTCAGTAAAGATAATGACTCTGAACAATATTACAGGGAACGTCTTTTACTCTACTATCCATGGAGAAAAACTGAAGAAAGTCTACTTGGAGGATATGAAAAATATGAACATCATTATGAACATCTCAAAAAAACTTCTGACATTGAGACAAAACGTCGACAGTATGAAAAGATAAAAGATGACGTGTTAAAAGCAATGCAACAAGCCGAAGATGATGGTATTCTTGACATGGAACAAGATGAAGTAGAGGACACTGTTCAGAGTAAAGAATGTCTCTTCTATGACCCAGATCGTTGCAAGTCACATCAACAATATGACCTTGCTCAAGACATTGGTGTTCCAGTTCGATCAACAGATCTCAATGTTGAGTATGTTGGTCCAAAGATTCCTGATGATCAGTTCAAAGACCTATTACAGTCCCTAAACAAGAAACAACGAGAGATATTCACTCACATCACACAAACAATAAAGACTACAGAGGAAAAGTTGTACTTATTTCTCACTGGAGGTGCAGGTGTTGGTAAATCACAGGTTGTAAAAGCATTGTATCAGTACCTCTTGAGATATTTATGTTCAGCTGAAGGCCAAGATCCTGATGACATAAGGATACAGATTCTTGCACCATCTGGGTTTGCAGCGTATATTGTTGGTGGTTCAACCATACATGCAGCATTTAAAATGCCAGCAAATCAAAGTTTAGACTATAAACCCCTTGACAGTGAAAGGCGAAATACACTTAGAGCAAAATATCTGCATTTGAAATTTCTTATCATTGATGAAATATCTATGGTAGGATGCAGAATGTTCAATTTCATAAATCTGAGATTGCAAGAAATATTAGGTAGCAATGTACTATTTGGTGGAGTCAATGTCCTAGCCATTGGTGATATGTACCAACTTCAACCAGTCTTCGACAGATATATTTTCCAGTCACTTCCACATGGATATGGACCTCTCGCAACTAATCTCTGGACAGAACATTTTCACATGTTTGAACTTGACCAAGTTATGCGACAACAAGATGATGCAAGATTTGCCAATATCCTCAACAGATTAAGAATTGGGAAACAAACTGATGATGACATAAAGTACCTTCTTCAACGTAAAATATCTCCTGAAGAACCAGACTATCCAAAGGACATACCCCACCTCTACGCTCTCAGAGATTTAGCACATACTCATAATACTTCTCTGTTTGAAGCAGTCACCACACAAAAAGCAACTGTGAATGCTCAAGATGAAATTCTCACGAACTGTTCTCCAAATGTGCGTCAGAAGATGCTTGATAGTGTGAAAACAGTGGACATGTATAAAGAACAAGCTGGCCTCTCTAGATCACTGAACATTGCAGTCTCACTCATTTACTCAACATCAGTCAATCTTGATATCAGTGATGGTCTTGTGAATGGTGCCTCCTGTGTTGTTAAGCACATACAGTACATGCAAGACTTACAAAACCCAGCTATCATTTGGGTTCAGTTCAATGATGAAAAAGTTGGTCGTGATCAAAGAAATAAACATCGGTCCAAATACACTGCCGAGATTGACAAATGCTGGACCCCAGTATTTGCAGTTAGCCGACAGTTCCCTTGGGGCAAGTCACATTTCATAATCAGAACTCAATTTCCCTTGAAACAGAGTAATGGTAGAACTGTTCATTCATCACAAGGTGGTACTTTTGACCAAGTTGTTGTAAACATGAACAGATGCCCTAGAACCTTTTCTCACATTCATTATGTTGCCTTGAGCCGTGTTAGATCAATATCTGATTTGTATATTACTGACCTAGCTGTAGATAAAATCAGTCAGTCTTCAGCAGTTCAAGAATACATGTACAAAATGAAAGCAGAAAAGTCCCTCCAACTATGCTATACACCTGTTTATCAAGAAAAACAATTTCATCTAGTCTACAATAACGCACAATCTCTCAGAAATAATTTTGAGCAATTGAAGACAAATCACATGATCACAAATGCCTCTGTCATTGGGATAGCTAACACACAAAAGCCACTGGTCAGATTTGCATATCATGAAGTGCCAATACCAAATTTTGAGATCGTAGTCCGAACACCACGTGACGATGATAATGAACAAGAACCACATCAACTCTTTCTGTATGTTAGAACTGACATTCAAATCATTGAAACTAGCTATTACACTGATGATCAGTTTAAAGCTCTTTGTGCCCGTGTTTGTCCTCAACACCACCATGAATTGTTCTCCATCTTAATGGTGTATGTCACTCCAAAATGCTCCTTTGAAAACCTGACAAAAGGAATAGAAAACTGCCTAGCTGCTACTACTCGGCATCAGACTGAAAAGTGTATCATTATGGGTGACTTCAATACTAACACCATAGCTGAAAATGACAATGAAAAGTACAATGAAACAATCACGCA
This sequence comes from Notospermus geniculatus, assembly GCA_002633025.1. Classification (NCBI taxonomy): domain Eukaryota; kingdom Metazoa; phylum Nemertea; class Pilidiophora; order Heteronemertea; family Lineidae; genus Notospermus; species Notospermus geniculatus. The sequence goes on along the minus strand of NMRB01003615.1, from coordinate 7,042 downwards.
ATATTTGAAATTCAAGTTCAGTTTTCAGCAGTATATCCATGTCAAGTCTACAAACTATAAATGGACAAATCCAAATGACAAACGAAAAGATGCCACTGTAGATTTAGTATTTGCCAATGACATTGCTGCTCCAAATTTAGCTTCTGTTCATGTTGTCGACAACACATGGTCAAATCACAAAATCTTGCATGCAGTCATAACATATCAACCACAACTACTGAAAGTTGTTTTCAACAATGCCAGGTCAGTCCACAGCAACTTTGAACACCTCAGACGTGATCCAAATATAACCTCTGCCTCTGTCATTGCATTTGCTGAGTCTAGACTGATGCATTCTGATCCAGACTGCAAATACGCATTGCCTGATTTCCAACTTATCCGCCATGATCAAAAAACACCCTACACATCAGCCCGACCCCCTCATGGCTTAATGTTGTACGTTAAAAATACAATTGACATCAAAGAAACCAACTTCTATCATGCCCAGAACTTTGAAGCAATTATGACATGTCTGCACCCCAAAACATCAAACAAAGTTGTTCATATTGTCATAGTTTATGCATCACCAAGCTGTTCTTTCTTTGACTTGAAGCGCAATATTTCAGCGTGCCTCCTATCATATGAACCAGATGAAGATTACATTGTCATTGGTGACTTTAATATGAAATCAATTGTAAGTGGCGAAAACTACAATGCTAAATTAGAAACATTCATGCTTAACGAATATAATTTCCAACAATTTGTCACCAAGGAAACTAGTAACTATCACACAAAGTTGGATCTTGTTTTCGCAAACAAAAACTTAGACACTGTTGAAGTCATTGATAATTATTGGTCTGACCATAGCATGATCTACGCTGCTCTACCGCTTTCTAGTTACATTAATCTCCACTAACTAGATTCCCACTGCATATAGCTCAGATACCAAAAATTATGTACAGCAAGGACAGATTTCTGCTAAATGTCATTCAAGTAGCCCTTCCGATCAGAAAATGAACAACTCAATTACGAAGAAATTAGTCACAACATGAAAACCAATGTTAATGAGGACATCGTCTATAGACCATTTCATTTCTTCTGCTACATTCATTCACTCATAAATGACCGAGGAATTTATCTTTTCCATGAGCCTTTGCAACCCTCTGGAACTCGAGGCTTGCCCTAGAACATTTTTAGATTTAACATTTTGTCATTATGCTCTTCTGGTACATTCACCCAGGTGAGCACATGGTCCATGGACCATTTCATTCAGTGGTTAGAAATTGGAAAACCTTCACACCTGCTGGAAGAAAATCTCCACTCCACCAAGAGTTGTAAAATGATATGTTTTTTACAGTAATGGATTTAATAAAATGATAATTCTCCAAATAAATATCAAATGTGGCTTCTTCACATTCTGACTCATCAATAAAATAGTCTACCTCCACTTCGTGGTTCCCCATTTAATTCATAATAATTTGGTGGTGCGGACGGAGTCAATTCTGATGGTGTAACTGGTGGAGGCCAATAGTAATAATAATGATAATTCACCGTAGGTCTTACTGGTTCTTCAACTTTTCTATCATCTCGTTTTGGGCTAACTTTTTTCCTTCTTCTAAAAAAGTCTTTTTCAGTGCTTCTACATCAACGGCTTGGCCATTTTGATTTGCAACAGTTTCTCTCTGTTTTTTTCTTATAGCATTTTTCAGGGTAATATATTTTTCTTTTTCACTGGTAATTAGTGAGAATTCTTCTTGGGTAATGTGGGAATCTGATAAAGCTCTACTGATCAGATTATTAATAGTGTTCAGTTTGGAAATAGCTAACATCCCTATCTTTTCATGCTTCTCAATTTTTTGTTGAATGTTCTTCTTTTTCCATGTTAACCCTGAAGAAATTAATGCAAACGCAATTGTTACGCCTCCTAATGCTAAACCAACTGGGGCTATAATCACACCAGCTAATGAGCTTACTCCAACAGAGCCAGCAGCAACGCTTATAACATTTAAAACGTGACTGAAATCCGTCATAACATTAAACGCCTTCATGTACTTAGAATGCATCTTTCTCCTAAATTCTATTTCTTCTTCAAAGAACTTTTTTATTTCTGAAATATGACGTAACCTAAATTCCGTAGAGTTTTGACTCATTTCTGGTTTTAAATCTGGGTACAATCTTTTAGTTTCACTTTCTTCACCCAGCTTATCGGCCATTTATTAAGTAAGACATAGTTGAGTCTGGGATGCCGATGGGCTGAGGTTTAGGCGGTTTAGGTTTAGGCTGTTTAGGTTCAGGTTTAGGTGGTTCATGTTTAGGCGGTTCAGGGTTAGGTGGTTCAGGTTCAGGTTTAGGTGGTTGTGAAACGATGAAGTCGACGCTTTGCGAATCAAGTTTAGGTGCTTCAGGTTTAGGCGAATCAAGTTCAGGTTCAGGGATACACCAGTCCCCGTCAATTAATACAGGTTCTGGAACCGTAGGAACTGCTTCTACAGGCGGCTCGGATTGATTCAGCTTTGCTGTCACTTCGTGATCAGTTACAATGTTTGTCTCTTCCAGTACTTTTTGCCAATTCTTCGGTCTCTTTGAATAGCCCCAATATCTACTCATTTAATTTTCAAAATTTATGATTAATCACGATTGAGTACTGAACATCCGCTCTATTAAATTTTATTTTTTTATTTTTTTCATCAGTGATCCAAAGCCTTAATTTGCTAAATCTTTGATTGCAAGGTCGTGGTTTTGTTATATTGGTGAAATTGTATTGTAGCATTTCTCCAAAATCACATTCTTTAATTGGTAATCTGGCTAATACATCACTTCTCTCGCCATTACAAAGTATATGTCCTGTGTTAATTATATCACAGTGAATAAGGAAATAATCGAAAGGTTTGAAGTTAATTGGTGTGTCACCTCTTATAACTCCTTTTGCTCTATCTNTTTCAATTCGGAAATCGTCAATTCGCGCCTATTAACCGCATTGTTTCTTCATGTGTGATTAAGGTGTTATTGTCAACTGTTTGTCACCTTTGCCAACTTTTGCAAGCTCTATTGAAAGCCTAAAACTGTACACACAGAGTTGTTTAGTACCCAGCATGTACTAAAATGATTATAAATTGAGTGTGACTGAATGTAAATACGAAAGTGATTATTATTCTATTGAATAAAAACAGATAATACGAAATAACGGTGATCGTATGCTCATTTACATCATTGCAGCAGGTAGTATACTCAATTTAGATGTCTGATATTGATCATGATAAACATGGACATGGTCGTGCGTTGGTTTTCAGTTTACCGTAACTGGTCCACCTCGGTGGTAAATTTTGATCTTTGGGACTGCCAATTTGAGTGGTACAGGTGTGATAGAATCTAATGCCCCCGTCTTTCTGATGTTCCCATGCATTGTTTGTCACAGGTTTACGGGCCTTGGTCTCTCATCGTTTTCATTTTGCAATAGTGGAATGTTTTACAATATCGCATGCACGGTATTGAAAAGGCAACCTGTGACCAATGACACTCCGGGAAACTTGCTCTGAATTGCGGTAAGATATGCACTGGGCTTTAAAAGATTTTTAACTTCACACTACGAACATGATGCCAGGATTCATGCAACGGGAAGACAGGGCCCCTTTATAGCACTGGGTTACATACATATAAACTGATACCGCTTCACTAAGCTTATAGCACAACTCGAATGACGCAGCTCAACCTCGGTTTTGGGTTGCTCCTCATGTCAGACACACTGATTGCGCTTAGATAGAAAGGGAAAACTGCCGCAGACTTGCTGGCTATCTGCTTCGATCAGGTGTGCGTGAGGAGAACGGTCAGGTATAGAACAACGCAACACAACCGCTTGCTAACCGCTGCAGTCAGATGAGTTTGTGGTCAGTAGTTGGGTATAAAATAATGCAACATAATCGCCTGCTAACCGCAGCCGTCCGCTGTGTGTGACGACTGCATTTAGGTATAAAATAATGCAACGTAATCACCTGCTAACCGCAGCAGTCAGTTGTGCGTGTGGACAGCAGTTAGATAGAACATAATGCAGCATAATCACGTGCTTACCGCTGCGGTCAATGGTGCGTGTGGACAGCAGTTAGGTGTGAAATAATGCAACATAATCACCTGCTAACCGCAGCGGTCAGTTGTATAAAGGCATAACTGTTTGGTGTGACCGCACTGTGAAGCCTGGCGGGCTAACAGTCGACAATGGGTATGTCTGTCCTGAGCAACCTGGTGTCTCCCACGCAGTTGGTTTGGTGTCTCCGCTGCAGGCAGATTTCGCTGGTTTTCGCCCAGTGACCGCGTAAGTTGCACGTAACTTGCGCAGATACAATGCCTGAGTAAAGGCCCGTTTCCACTAGAGCGTTTTACGCCGCGTGATGCGTCAAATCTTTTGTTATTTTCCGCCGCTCTGCTTCCAAACAATGGGAAAGCGTCAAAACGCGGCGTAAAACGCTCTAGTGGAAACGGGCCTTTACGCGCAACTGACGTGGAAGATATCTCATGAGTTACGCGTAAGATAGCTCGTGAGATACGAGTACATGAATTTAGGGATGTCATTTGTGATCTGTACTGTATTTGGAAATATCAATATCAAACTCAACATTGAGAAATGGACTTACGTTTTGGTAGCAGATGCTTTTAAGAGGAATGAAATGGTCCATGGACCATGTGCTCACCTGTGTGAATGTACCAAAAGAACAATGACAAACGTTAAATCGAAATGTTCCCGGGCAAGCCTTGAGTTCAGTGTACAGAGGGTACCCAGACAGCCGATCACACCAAGTTACAAACTAGGTCAAATAGCCACGAAACGTGCCACCAAATGACAAAATTTTGAACTTTGACCTCTGTGGCCTTGAAAAGAAGGTCAAATAAAAAACCCTCTACATGTCATGTGCCGACGTGGAAAACCTGGAGACAATCCAGACATGAGTTGAGGAATTATTAGAATTTGGGTTTTTGTTTTGCCACCTGGTGGCCATGCTAGGAATCAAATCGGACCGAAACTTCGTGTCATAGGTCAACTGACATAGGATTGTATATGTACCAAGTTTCAGGTNTGATGCTTTCTACATTATTTACTTCTTCATCTAGTTGAATTGTTAAATCATCTACTTCTTGATCAGGATAATTTTTTGAATCAATCAATAGACGTTTCTCGCTCATTTATTCCATAGAAAATATCGGGCTTTGACGCTCTGCGATCGGCTTTGCCGTCACTTCGTGAATATTTTTATTTTGGACGGCTTTTTGAGTTTGTTCCGGCTGTGTTGACTGCGCCGCTACTTTAGGTTTAGGTTTCCCCCACTTGCACCAAACTATTATGGCTACGCCGCCACCAACAATTAAAACTGATGGTAATAATAACCATGAGGATTTCTGGGGATGCGATTGAACTTCACCTGCGTCGACTTCACCTGCCTCATCAGTAATTGTGTCCACCTTCGTTGGCGTTTCACGGTCCAGCAGCTTTTCAGTCTTCGGTGAAGGGTGAACAGTGTTCAATAATTCCTGTTTTTTCTTTTTAAATTCTTGAGACCTTCTCCCTAATTCTCTACTCCAAGCTAATTGCTTTTCTGATCTAGGTTTTTTTGGTGGTGACACAGTCGTCACTGTTGTCGGTTGGCTCTCCGTTTGCTGCTCCATTTATATCCGTTGAAAACGGCGCAATGCGATCCATTGAAATCAAAGAAGTATCCCTAACACAATTTCCAAATGTAATTAAACTTGTAGATGCAATTGCCATTAAAGACCCCATTTTCACAGTTAACCATCCTGTCCATCTATCCATTTCACTATTTACAATGTAGTCATTTCTTAAGTCTTCATAAAGCTTATCTTCATCACTAATAGGAAGTAACCAAGTTGCTAGTTTAGAATAAGATTTGAGTATCATCTTACCTACCAAAAGTATCATTAATTCTAGCTGATATTGTGCTTGTGTAAAGCCTGTGATATTTTATTAAGTCTTTTTCAAACATGTTGTCAAGGTCTTGAAAAGTTAGTTGTTTCCCAATAAACTCTTTTGTCTTACCAGTTGCAACTAAAATCTCTAAATCTACTTTAGCTTGTTTACCTTGTTCAGACAAGATTTGACTAGGAATGACTAGATTTTGACTAAAATTAACTGGTTGTTGAATTTTAGTTGGACCTTGTTGAAAGCTAGTTGGCAACCGCTAGTTGGTTGTTGGTAACTGTTTGTCCGTTGTTGGTAATTGTTTGTAGGTAAAATACCCATATTTTTCATTGTATTATCTACAGCTTGTATTTCAGCCGGATTCATTTAATTAATAAGAAATTGTGAGGAAATTGTAATCTCAACACCAGTTTTGCATTTCTATTGTCTTTTAACCTCTTGATTACTTCATTTCTGGCTTCTTTAGGGATAATAGCGTTTTCTTCTAAAGCTTGTTTCATCGCATTTTCATCTTTGTTAAAGAAAAGCACCAGTAATCTGATATTCTCTCTAAAATCCTTCACACAATTGAATTATATTTTTGAATTAATACCCAAGTGGTAATTCCAAAGTGTCTTCCCGAAAATGCTAAATTACATAACTCTGTTGCTTTCCTTTTACTATCTTGTAAATTAGCACAATCATAAAGTATTTGTTCCTTTAAAAATTTGTAAACATACCCAGAGAGCAGCGTTAAGTTCCGTTTTTACTAAAAGTGGATTGAATACAATAAAGTTCCTATCTTTAAAAATCCATTGCCGGTTATACGTTTTATTATAATCAAACGTCGGACAAAATAAAACAATATTATCAAAATAACCGTGGTATGTTGTTTCCAACAAATCAAGCACAAAATGTGTTTTTCCGCAATTGGTTACTCCTGAAATAATAGCATTGTAAGGTTCAAAAATAAACAAGCCTGTTTTCATTTATTATAAATAACAATGGGGCAAGATGGTAACATAATATTTACTCAAAGAACTTTAACTCCAAAAGAACCACCAAAAGAACCAAAAGAGCCACCAAAACCACCAAAAGAGCCAAGCCCTGTTAAAAGGCCTGAAATAAAAGAAGATATGGATATTTTACAATTTAAAGTTT
>NMRB01003614.1:29148-57560 GCA_002633025.1 Notospermus geniculatus | reverse complement strand
CCGGTACAGCATTTTTTGGTCTCTTCCGTCCCTCCTGAGCTGCTGGTCGGCCAAAATTGCATGTTCCTGTGCATGTGTGTGTGTGGGTGGGGGGGGGGGTGGAGGTCCGGTGGAGGGTCTGCCCCACGCGAACCAAAAGTTGACTGATTCCCGTTCCTTTTACTGTGCTTCAGCTATGACAGTGGGCAAAACCCGTCAAGATTTACAGTGTGGTTTGCCTGTGGATGTTTTATTGATAAGCTCTATCCAGCTTGTCTTCTGATCATTCCAAGCTTTTCTATATCAAACATATCACAGAGTTACTTACCGGTAGTAAACAATTCTAGTACCGGTATATCACTTTGTACAAAGAATGAATTACAATGCCATATGTACAAATGATGAATGACAGTGGTGTTCAAACTACAAACGTGATTGTTCGACATTGATTCAAACTATAAACATGATTGTTTGACATGGATTCAAACTACAAACATGATTGTTTGACATGGATTCAAACTACAAACATGATTGTTTGACATGGACTAGGTTGGAGGTTGGATCTCCATCCTTACATCATTGCCATATTCACAGCTACAACATTTAGGTTGGAGGTTGGATCTCTATCCTTACATCATTGCCATATCCACAGCTACAACATTTAGGTTGGAGGTTGGATCTCCATCCTTACATCAGTGCATGCCATATCCACAACTACAACATTTAGGTTGGAGGTAGGATCTCTATCCTTACATCATTGCCATATCCACAGCTACAACGTTTAGGTTGGAGGTTGGATCTCCATCCTTAGGCCTACATCATTGCCATATCCACAGCTACAACGTTTAGGTTGGAGGTTGGATCTCCATCCTTACATCATTGCCATATCCACAGCTACAACGTTTCAATCATTACACATGAACAACCACAATGGTATATAGCAATCCCTATAAATGAGTATTTACTTAAAGCTGATCTCAAAATACAGAGTATTGAAAAGTTCCTAACAGAGATGGAAATCCATGAAGACAAATGCATCTGGAGCCTAAAAATTATCACTGAATGAAATACTGACATGATGCTTTACGCCAATAATCCTGAGAATCTCAGGTCATTTACGGTCGTACCCTCCCTCAATGAACCAAGCGCAAGAAGGGGAGCCGGTTGTGAAGACCCTTTTTGCGAGGATTTGCTGGCCAAAAGGGGAGGCGTGCACCCGGGGCACCCCCTTCTTGACCTGCGCCTGCACTATTACCCCAGCGTCTCCAAACGCCTTTGGAGGGAACGCAAGGAGCAGATGATTCAGTGCATCACTTGATCCTTTCAGACCAGCAGAGAGTACAAAGTGGTGACTTGACAGAGAGTTGAACCATGGCCTCCTGGACAAGAGTCACATGCTCAACCTCACTGCACTACACCACCCTTTAGTATCAACTCAGCAATCACATGTTATGGAGTGTGGCTGAAAGTCTGTGTTAAGAAGGTGTGTTAAATAGCATTCAAAGAAGGCAATTACCGGTACAAGTACATGTAATTGGCATGTTAAAGAATAACTACATCAAGGCAATGGGAGACTTTACTGCTGTCAGACGCTGCCTGTTAGCGGTCCTAGAATGTCATTATGGTCCCTACATTGTCAATGTTGGGACTATCTTGATTATCACTGGGTAGGTAGGAAATGTTTATTTCTATCTTTCTATCCATCTATCTTCTTCCACACACTCAGTTGGCACACGATTCCAAGAAAACTACTCAATGACCTCAAAATCAAGCAGTACCGTCGAATAGGCAATATTTGTATTCAGGTCTGAAAGGTTAGATAGTTTTTAAAAATGACTTTATTGGTGTATTTGAAGCGATTTTTATTGTGAACTGATGAACTTCAATATTTCCCTTGTTTTTTTTTTCGTTTGATTCAGGTAGTAATGGGATGGATCCGTATCCGGCTCCACCACTTTGCCCTTCCTCTGGTCTCTGAAGGCAAGAACCTGACTGCTGCGCCACAGACTGCTCTGTGACGTCACTAAAAAATCTTGTGGCGTTTTAGGTCCGCTAACTGGTGGTTGCCTCTGACAGCACTAAAGTCTCCCATTACATGAAATTGAAATTACAAGTGTGATTGTTATGTCACATCATCAAAGACTTCCCAAACCAAAACAGGTTTTCACTCAAAAAAGTACAAGTATATTGGTGGACGGTGTGATTTCTGATTGGCATAAGTAGTGGGGTTATGATTCACAAATGGAACAGCCAATTAAATTACTCTTAACCCATTCACAAAGCAAAGTTCTCTCTCTCTTCACTGAAAAGACAATAGTAGCAAAAATAAATATATATTTACTATAAGCACACAGTATATCTCGGAATTATTCTCTCTTTATTTTGACTGGCTAGCACACGATAAAATGTATTAACACATAAACAGGGCTCAAAGTCTTGCCAGGAAATTTTCACATCTGATGAATAAAGAAGCATCCCATTCACATAGAAAAAAATAAACACTTTGAAAAACAACTTCAAGTAGATTTCAACACAATAGATTTTGTAAATAGTTCACGTAATATTGGAATGAAATGACCAAAATATCAAATAAGTTTGACAAAAACATGAACCCTGTTCAATTAAAACTGTAATTTTCAGTGTATTCGACTTTGTCTTCACTTTCTTTGCTGCCTTTTATTCCTTTGCCTTTTATTTCTTTTATTCCTTTGCCTCTGCGACCAGAGCAGGTCGATCCGGCTCGGCCGGAATCACGGGAACCCGGGTGGGAACCGAGTCGTCCCCCAGCTACGCCGGGATGCCGTGCACTCTGACTACGACCTTTGATAGGCACCTGGAAATAAGTTGGTTGATGGAAATATTACAAGACTTGTGTTTAAAACCACTGAGAGAATCCTTAAAAGCTGCCCATGTACTAGCAAGTTCAACGGTCTGTCTGTGTCAGATGTGTTTTTGGAAACAAAAAGATCATCGAATGACTCAATTTGCTGCACAGTTTGGGACCGCGAGCCCTGCCGACATGCAAAGCCACATCCTGAGGTAAACATTTATCCTTGGTGTCACCGTACACAGATGTTTGTGTGCCGTGACTTCAGGAGTGAGCGTTAGAACCACTGATTACGGTGCCTCAGGATGGCAGAGCTGTGTTGATTTGGGATTTTTCACAGAAAACAAGCTGACGATTTGTGATTTTACGTCACTAGCTACAGTACAGGTCACAATTGACATCCCTAAATTCGCATAAGTTACGCGTAATTTACGCAACAACTCACGAGCTATGTTACGCGTACCTTACGAGGCGAGTTACGCGGTGAGTTACGCGAATTTTGCTAGCTATGCAGTGATTTAGGAGGCGAGTTACGCGATTTTGGCGAGTTACGCCGTGAGTTACGCGAAACCAAAACCGTGAGTTACGCGTAACTTACGCAAAGACGTAAGGATGTCAATTGTGACCTGTACTGTAGAATGGAATTTGATACTGACACTCAGTGAGTAATAACAGCTCCCGGGGGGGTCACTCCCTGGCTCAACATTACCCCATGTGCGTGCCTAAAAAAGCGGGAATAGGGGGTGATTTTGCCGATTTTCGGCAGGCCCGCGCGATCACAGAGAGGCCCCTTATTTCCCTATCATTCACGCAATAAGCCTAGGGGCCAGCATATTTCTCACGCACAAGGCCCATCCTGAATTATTTCTTTTCCCCTGCCCACAACAAAATGCAATGTTCCGTCGGCAACAGCAGCGGGAGGCGGCTGACAGAGCGGGAAAGGCAGCGGGACTTGGCGCGCTGACATTTTGGTTCCCGAAGCCACCGCTAGGGCTAGCCCTAGCGGTGGCTTCGGGAACCAAAATGGCGCGCTGACTGTCATGACTGCGTTCATCGTACGGGACTAGGGGCGGGACATATTTTTTCTGCCAGCTGGAGGGGGTGGGGATCATGAACTCACTGATCCCGCCAGAGGGGCCCTTTTCAAAAAGCAAGACACACACATGGTGTATGGCCAGTGTGGGGAGTGACCCCCCCGGGTAACAGCTCTGCATCAAAAGAGAATTCGTTCTATCATCGCTCCATGTTTCCTCCAAATTGTCTTTAGGCCAGATAAAAAAATTACCTGTTTAGCGTCCGGGCCTTTTAGTTTTTCAGGGTCGGGAGGGAGGTTTTTATTTTTATTTTTAGTAGGTTTTAGCTGAAAAGATAGGTCAAAAACAATTTTTTTTTAAATTTTCAAATTTTAGAGTAGGCAATTTTTTAATAGAAAATGCATTACAAAAAAATTCAGGGGTCTTGGCATTTTTCAGGTCGGAAGGGGACGCTAAACAAGTATTTTTTTTATGTGGCCACATCTGACATTCAGCTCCAGTTCACTTATTAAGCTGATTCAGGGCCTGCTGAACTAAACATAGACTCTAGCACAGGCCTAGAACATGTGTATTCAACTCTCAACTCACCTTGACTCTCATGCCATGTTTATCCGACATCAAATTCTTCACAGTGGCTGGTAAGCGCTTGTCTGGAATAGTCACTGGAGTCGGACTATCAACTCTTCCCTGGTTTTGCCCTCGTGATGGACTGGGACTCCTGGAGCGACCTGGAGCAACAGAATTATTTTTACAAGGACCCGGCCCGGGATGAAGAACTAACCAAGACTGGATGTTTATTCACTGACAACATGTGGACAGTTTTTCTCTATCGCACCACACATTTTAACTGAGAGGCCTAGACAAAACTTTCTTGAAAGTGCAGGGCCTGCAGACTCCCTGGCACCCCTGTTAGTCGCTACAACACCTATACTGCAATCATTTTGAGACGCCACTGATTCTGAGTGAAAACAATGCAAGGTAACTACATAATACACTTTTATTGAACTTCATTTGTACATATAAAACAAGGATATCTAAGAATGTAAACTTAAAAACAAACGTTAATACATAATACATGTACAACTATCACAGATGAAGTTGAAATTCATCTCTCTGCGAGTTTTCTCATCAGGTTTCCTCTTGCCCCACAGAGCTGTCAGAGTGGTGTAGTGCTAACACCAGTCTCTATCACCTCTCAGGATCAAGGTTCAGTATATCTGGTTGGACCCATTCTTCATGTGGTGATGATAGGGCGACTGTTTGAAATAAAAGCAGGATTTCTCCAAGGGTTCCTGTCTTCTTTTGCTGTACATCGATTTGTCCAATCTTTTCAATATAGAGGTTATTTTCCATATACATGTACATGTAGATCTTATGATGCCTTATTTGGCATCAGCAGCTCTCGATTCAATATTTCATAAAACACCAAAGAGGAAAAGCCTCATGGAAAACTACTAGAGGAGACTCTAAATACACATTGACAATTGGCCCAAAACTAGGCCATGTAAATTTTGATCTGTTATTTTATCACTGTATGCAACCGCACGAGGGTAACCCGGGTTACCCTCGTAACAATGGCGGCAGAACAAGATACGCTTCGGTGAGTAAATTGGCTCTGGTGGCGAAACTAGCAGATCTCTGTGACTGAATTTTTGCATGTTGGAAGAGAAAATAGTACTGCACACTACTGTACATCGCATGGCATTGAAAATTTTCTATTCATGCCGTATTTTGACCGAGAAGTCGGACACGAAGACGAGGGTAATTCCAACCGTAGTTTTATGCATTACGAGGGTAATTCCTTTTTGGAATTACCCTCGTCTTCGTGTCCGACTTCCCGGCCAAAATACGGCATAAACAGGGATTAACCAACGCCATGCGATATACAGTAGTGTGCAGTACTATTTTCTCTTCCAGCATGCAAAAATTCAGTCACAGAGATGCGCTAGTTTCGCCACCAGAGCCAATTTACTCACTGAAGCGTATCTTGTTCTGCCGCCATTGTTACGAGGGTAACCCGGGTTACCCTCGTGCGGTTGCATACAGTGTTTATCCTTCATCTGCATCTCTTAATTGCAATTCAGAATGCGATGGCAATTGCTTTTTCAGAGCTGGCAAGAGCAGGCAAACAACTTTATGGAAATTACAGGTTAATACTGTGATAATTCAGTGTTGGCCTTCACTGGCTTCAAGTTAATGTTCCCGAACAGTTGCTGTATGCCTCCGAAATCAAAACAGCTTGCTCCTGGTCCATTATGCTATTGAGAACGTCCAGCCTCTACTACATGCAGAATGTTTTTGATTTCTTCAGTATGCCTCTTTGTCCACTGCCTGAAAAACGAGGACAAAAACATGAGATTTTTGGGGAAAAAACATCAGCACAATACAGACTCAAATATTCCTATGCTTGGCTCTGGGAGGGTGTGCCCCAATCTGATGCAGAGATATATCCTGGTCACATTTTCAACATGAGTGGTCATAATAGGGTACCCCGTGAAAGGTATCAGCAGATAATATCTGTTTTACCTTCTTTATCCTGTTTCCTTGGACTCTGCATCATGAGATCTTCATCCTCGGAGAAAGCATCCGGAGATTGACGGCGGGTTTTGGCCGCTGAATCTGAAGGGAGAGGGTTCGAGTCAAATACTGATGTTGAGCCTTTGTTTCTAAACATATTTTGATTAATCGCATCCAAAATCATCAGGCGAGGGGTAGCACGTCAGATGCAAAGTCTTACCACTGGGAGGGCAGAATGGCACAACCGTCTCCAATTATACACTTGGATTTAGTGTTAGAATTTCATAGAATTTCATATCAATAATGGCACTAGTTAGTCCTTGCCTGCACAATGGAGTTAAATGTATTTGAGAAAATTTTGGAAAATTTCTCAAATTTGTGCATTTGAAAAGAGGTGAACTTCATTGCATTGTTTTAAATTAAGTCAGATGCACAGTGTTGTGATTTTTAAAAACTTGCTAAGAAAATTATTCACAATTTATACAATGTTTGGTGAAGTTGTTTAGATCCTAAATTTGAGGCTAGGGAAGGACTGACCAAGTTAGAAAATTACAAATCGATTATTGTATCAGTTTGACACAGCGGCAGGTAGTTATATCACACATGGCGCGGCGATGTCACATGAATGCTGGCGATTTGCATATTGGCGTCAAAAAGCAGAGCAAGCTAGATTATGCAGTGATATGGTAGCTGCTTTGCGTGCCGAGAGTGTTTGAATATTTGTGGGCGAATGGCTCGTACTATGAAGAATGTTGATGGCCAATCAAGTACTCCATGTAAAAGCACAATCCAAAACACAGGTGCGCTGAATTCAATCCTCGTGAGATTTACAAATTGATGAATTCGCCTGATTTACTCACCTCTATGTTAAGTCATGATCGTCACTTCGTAAAAATCTCTGCTTCGGAAATCGGCGCATTTCATAATGAGTTTGACAATGACTGTCGATGAGCATGCAAACACCTTCAAATGCGGAAAGCTTCTAAATGTTACATGCATCCGTAGTTGTCAAAAAGCAAATTACATGTAAATTCGGAATAAAGAGAAAAAGTCTATTTCAAATTTCTGCTTTTAAAGTGGGTATAAAAATTTCCAAATGGAATGTCTCGTTCTGTGTAATAATACAAATAGCGTGTTCGTTTACTTGCCTGGGCCTCCCCGGAGTAAATTTCTGAGCGACCGTCGCGCATGCTCAATAAAGCCACATTCACGAACGCTGTTGGGTCTCACCCGTGTAAGTTTGCACCACGTGATCAGGCAAACTGACGGCAAGCAATGGCACCGACATACCAGCAGACAAAAGCAGACGACATGGACGATTAGAAGATGTAAGTCGCCCTGGCAGCAATTTTATCCTCCCTATCTGCATCTATACCGGTAGTTGCATGCTAACCATTATTTATATCCAGTTTGGGTAAAAATGGTGGATTCGGCACGTTCGACGCCATTGTGTTGAAAGGCATTCTGGGATACTTCCCCAACTAATCACCTCGGCGAGGTGATTACTTCGGGCAGGCCCGACAGACCCCAGATCATGACGTCACACGAAAAAGAACGCGGATGGGTCTCACCCAGGTGAGGCCCAGGCAAGTAAACGAACACGCTAAATGAATGTCCAAAATGTGTTTAAGAATTCTCACATGATTTGGCCTGTTTCACAATGTCATTCCAGAATCTTCCTCAGCGAAAAAACAGGGAAAAAGTTAGAATGTTATTCATAAAATGGTCTGATCTGTACAGATATACAGGTGGGGGTCTCTGCAAAAGAAGGGTCTTGGGAGATACTGATGTTATATCACTGAGATCATTAACCAGTTCACGAATGACACAGGAGAATGTCAAATCCTGAGAGTGGTCACTGCGAAAAGACCCAATGTGACAAAGCCAAAAGGCTGTTTTTAAACACCAAAGCATAGATATGAAGTTGACCAGCACCAAATCATCGGCAAACTTCATTGACGCAGGGTCTCTGCCAGAAAATTATTTGAGGGTACTAATTTTCTTTAAAATCAGCAAAAGCCCCATAAAATTAAACACTATGCCCTTTTCTGTTTATTTGAAGGTAGTACCCTAGTACCTTTGGCGGAAATGCTGTGAGGTTGACCAAAGCCTTATCCGCACCATGTGACACAACTCATTGCAACGTTACGATCTGTCCTCAAGGTTGGAGATTTGAAACTTAACAGTCATAGGACTGGGGATTTCCAAACTATACAATGGGTCGTAGCCCTTGTCCATCCTCAATCGCAGCAAGTCCAACACAATCAGTTGCTGGTGACTGAGTCAAGCAACTGCTGGTAACAGGCTGCAAAGGTGTCGACACTTTCAGTGTGATAAAATATCACATCACGAGTCATGTCGCATTGAGTCACATAATGTGGAAGGGGCTTTGGACCTTTCAGCAGGTAAAACTACGATTAATATTGAAACACACAACCTAGGGAGAGCAATTAGAAGAGCACTAGTGCATGAGCCTGCAGGTTTCATGGGAATGGTAGAGGGTAGCAAAACAACGGTAAAGCGCAAACACACCCTATGATATAAACCTGGTCAATTTTCTTTCAAGTGTACAGTATAATATCCAACATAGAGCACAACAAACAACACACAAAATGATCATAAAGTCGTCTCCGAATTTCGCAAATTTTCAACCCCAACTGGGGTCTTCCTCAGGCACTTTCCAGTAGAGATAACTTCTGGTATCTCTACTAGAAAGTGCCTGAGGAAGACCCCGCTTGGGGTCCAAAATTTGCGAAATTCGGAGACAACTTTACTTTTACTATAATTACCGGTAAGCGTATAGTATGAAATGTAGATCTCTAGCAGATGTCCAGAAGCACATGCTCGCGGTACCCCAGTAATCAGTACACCCCTCCATAATCCACAGATAAACTTACCGCTGATGCGTACGCATTCCTCTTTATGGCGAGAGTTCCACGCCTTCAGTTTGCACGCCTTACTACAGTAGTAGACCTCTTTACAGCGTGTGCAGGCCGTGAGTCGTATGCCAACTGAACGTCCGCATTCGTAGCAGTATTTGAACAAAGGTTTCCTGAAAAAACGACACAATAACACATAACTCATCTGCTCACATATTTGAGCAGACGACATCTTCTGTTGTTGTTTTCTACCATAAAAGCCTTGGAAATGAATGAGGAACCCGCCGAACTACGCCACAACGTGACGCTACAGTATTTCCATTTACTTCTTGCCCCAAAATAAACCACTCTGTTTGGTTCAATTTTTGATTAAATTACACTGCCCTATTTCATGTTCAAAGTTGTCCATATATCACTGGTCTGTTTCGTCAGAAATGTCACAGGATGCCAATATTGACAACGTCTTTGGGGAAAATTTGCACGGAAAATTGTTTAGAAAAATTTACACATGCTTTGACGGCGCGACGTCAACAGTGAGAAAAGTGACGTCAGTACGTCATTCGGGTCTTATGGTTGCTGCGCCATCTGCAGTCATGCGGACTCCCCATTGGAAAGAATTTGAAGAAACATTCTTCAGATGGTTGATGGAAACAAACTTTCTTGAAATATTTTTCAGTCAATACTATAGAATGTGTGAAAAACTCTAGACATAGCATAGAATTTTCTACAAAGGAAAAACTACTCCAAACTATTTTCTGACTGTTCGTAGATTTCATCTATGATATTTTTCTGTAGTAGTCTGCTAAAAAAATCTATAAAATATGACAGCTACATGTAACTATTGAATTACATGAAAACTGTTCACGAACCATTCCTCAACATGTGAGTCTGAAAAACTAGACAGATCCTGAACCAAACCATTCCTTAACCTCTAAAAAACTAGAAAGGGCATAATCCCCTCACAAACTATATATCTGACAGAGCTATAAAACTAACATAAACAATGTACATTGGAAATATTCAAGTATCTCATGAACTATTGCATTTTTTTCATTGGAAAGAGTCAAGTATCTCATGAATTCTGTTCTGTTTTCATTGGAGATAGTAAAGTATTTCATCAACCTGTTGTGTTTTCATTGGAGATACCATAGTCAAGTATCTCATGAATCCTGTTGTCTTTTTCATTGGAAATAGTCAAGTATCTCATGAATCCTGTTGCATTTATTTGGAGATAGTCAAGTACCGTATCTCACGAATTCTGTTCTGTTTTGTTATTGGTACATGTAGTTAGAATCGTGTTGTGTTTTTCACTTTCAACCATGTTAGAAAATTGCAAAGTGTGTCTGAGCATAGAGTTATCACAGTGTTAAAGATATTTTGGGCCAAATTCAAAAAGGGGGTTTAAAACTTAGATGCGTGTAACTTCTCAAATGCATGGTGGAAGCGTGTGCATTTAGTGAAGTTACACACGTCTCAGTCTTAATCGCGCGATGATCACCCTTTATGAATACGGCCCTTTGAGTCTTGGAAAATCACAGACAAAAACACTGCAAGAGAAATCGTCAAACTGACTCCTGAAAACATGAGCAGACTGACTTCTTCTTTCATGATTTATTTCCAATTGTGCTGAATTCCAAATTTGTTATGAACCCGTGTCGGCAGAAAAACACTGTGCTGTAACCTGTAAGATAATGTTTGTTAGGATTAGGATACACAAGCAGGCATCACCAGGATGGGAAAGTAATCAACCATCTGTCAGCCAGTTGTTCGAATAGCTCCTTTTAAAGGAGCTCGACGTCCAAGTTGTAAACAAACTAGTTTGTTTACAAACAGTGGCCAGCAAACTAGTTTTATTCCTTCGTGAAGGTGGCAGCACCAGTAGCGCCCCGTGATCGTTAGACTGGTGCCCGGTCCAATGCAACTCACTCACGATATTCACGTCAGTACAAATCACCGACAATAGGTGGCAGCACCGCAGGCGTCGCGTGGATAGAGAACCAGTGAGCGAGTGTTTACAACTTGGGCGTCCAGCTCCTTTAATATGATGGTGATAGGTGGTCATCCTACACTTCATTCCACATCCGAACGACTGGGTCAAATTTGACATACCATACATCAATTGACTTGTCTTTTTTGCCGCTACAAGCATCATAGGAACTTTCTCTATGAAGAAACCCTTTGGACAGACATGTATCCTTTACTGAGAGGTAGCCTGATTGCAGGTCAAAATGACGAATTTGAGAATAAACTGTGGTGTCCTCAGTGGACAGGTGTCCTCCTGCAGAGGTGTCTGCAGTGGGAGCGTCCATAAAGAACTTCTCAGTGACCTGATGATGCCTACCAAGGGTGCAACTACTAATTTTGGAGACTAGCGGGAAAAGTGCATGCGGAAAACAGCGTCAGTGCAAACCTGATATTGGTCCGTATTTTATGATGTTTTTGATACTTTTTAGCCTCCTCCTCTGTGAGTACGATGACACCGTTCCTAGTCCTACACGGGTAATACAAGCAGTGACAAGTAAAGTGGCCATGGGGGAAGGAAGGAATAAACGTAAAATAATTGAGCTCAAGCAAATAAAAGCAAATAAAGAGAAGGATTTCACCACTTCAGTGCCGGTGTGATGTCTGCCAGTGTTTCTGAATGCCAGTGTTTCTCCTTATTGTTTGGGAAACACTGGCAGATAGATCAACACGTTTTTCTGTGTGTCCCCTATTGTCAAGTCGCCGCTTTAATTCCGTCAGACAATAGAAGGGGAACACCCACAGATGAGGAACGGCCTTATTTTTTTCATTTTTATGTTGAGTGCCACGGCCTGGTTCAGGTATACCGAGATGTCGGTTGTAACAAATTTTCCCATTAAAATAGGGTCACACGTAATATAAACTTTCAGCACTATGCGTCATGACAAGATGTCGAAATATACGTATATCAGGAATCCGCACTGAAGTGGTTGAAAAAGCAAGAAAGATAAAATGAACATGGCTGTGGTAGAGTAAAAATAGATGCCGGATAGTATTAAGTAGGCCTACACATGAAATTTCAGTCAATTCCTCTCGTCCTTGGCAACAAAAGTCCAGCAAACACGATACATACCTTTCTCAACGAGGTCATCTGCTTTTAATTTCAACAATTTTTTCTCAACATTTATCAATGTTTTAAAAGAATTTTTCAAAAATACATAAGAGTGTGAGCGAGACTACCAAATTACGCTGACACCATCACCAAACTACAGTAGAAGATTAAAACGTGTGAATTTTGCATCTACCATTTCTAGGGTACAAAACGAACCAAAAATATGCTGAAAATAACATTAGTGTCCTTTTAATGATACCCACCTTGTCCCTGTCTCTCCAACGCCACTGTCCTCGCTATCCTTAAAGCTGACTTTTGGGTCAAACCTGCCCTTCGATGACCCCGGGGGGACAGGCGCGCCTGCTCCCGTGTAGACGAAGCTGGAGCTTGGACTGGAACCTGACGATAAAGGAATAAATGACGTGAATGAAACGGCAGGCCTCAAGTTCGAATCCAGCTAGGCCAGATGGGATTAATCATTGCCGGCTCTTTACGTGTATTGCATGGGCAGTAAACTATGATGCCTTGTACTTTGTACCTTTGCATGGGCAAATAAGGGAGCTTGTCCAAAATATTTAAGGTGATTTTTCTGGTGATTTGGGAGTGACTTTGACAAAATTTGCCTCAAAACCACTGCCAATTTGCCATAATCGCCCCAAATTCACCATAATTCTGCCCCCAAATTGCCTTAAATTCACTGAAAAATGTGAGCCACTCTGGTAAAACCAGACGCTTGTCGCTCTTAGATGTACCTTGGCAGGTTGAGACCAAATGTTTGTCAGTTTCAATATTGTCTGCCTATTATGAATTTAAGAAATCTGACAGAATCTATTTCTTCCCTTCTCTCCTGGTGTCATCTTAGTTCGTTTAGGCTCAACTTCTGAGCAACAAGTGTCCGGTTTTGCCAGAGCGGCTCACAAATCACCCTCCCACCTTGGTGATTTTGGGCCAAATTTCTGGCAATTTGGGGGCGATAATTTTGGACAAGCTCCCTAAAAGACCCCAAGTGAGGAACATGAACAGCTTGAGATGACCTCTTCAGTATTTACCAGGGCCAATAGGTTTCGGCCTGATAGAAAAAAATCAAATCAATCTTACTTCTTCTTCCAGTTAACTCCTCCTCTTCCATCCTCTGTTTTTCCTTCTCCACCACTTTCTCACGGAGTATCTCTCCGACATGCCCCAAAAGCTTCTTACGTGCGTTGAACGTGTCCCTCTCTGCTTGCGTCAGGGCATGATACGGCATGTGGGCAATCCGCCGATCCAGGTTATACATGTGGTATGCATAATCCACAGCAGTGCCGACGATCCGTTTGGGTCCAACAAGAATTGGTGCGAGTATGTTTGCACCAGCTTTAATGTGTTTATCAACCTATAGAAGAAATGTTGCATTTTTTTACTTTACATCATCATCCTTTTAGCCTCTCTTGCCATTGTTGACTTTGGGCTCCTCGAGTGGAGTTCAACAGAACTTAATGTGGTGCCAAACAGGCGCGGATCCAAGGGGGCACACCTGGCCCGTGCCCCCTCTATTTTGTGGAAAATCTTTAAAATTGACCGGGAAATTTCGAAATTTTGAAAAGATGTTCAAATTTCCACGATGTGCGCTGGCTGTGCCCCCTCTTTCCCATGATTCTGGATCTGCCCCTGCCAAAGACGAATGTGAATGCTAAGGTGCAGATGGTGAAACACAGGTAAGTACTTCCAGAAAACTTTTGATAAACGGTGGGCCAAAATAGATATGGTTTGAACTGGCAGGGGCTGAAACCACCCGACTGAACTGGTAATGGACCAAAATAGTTATGGGCTGAAATGACTTGCTACTGTCACAGGACAGACAAGGTAGACTGCCGGGTTATACTCACCAGTGCAACTCTCCCCTCAATTGTGCGTCGGTACTCATACTCAGTTGACGAGGCCACACACAGAGCATTGCCAACGCCGTGAGTCAGGGGTAAGCTGGGGTCGGCGTTGTACTTCAGGAGGTAGTCAATAGCCTGCAAAACGGGGTGACAAATTTACAGATATAAATATCAAGTAGAATGGATCAAAATTATTGATGATTTTTACACAATTGGGGAGCCACGGTGGTGTAGTGGTTCGGGTCTCCGACTAGTGGTCAGAGGGTCCCGGGTTCGAATCCCACTGGGCGTGAGACTTTGGGCAAGTCGCTTTGCCTCACTGGCCTCTCTCCACCCAGGTGTATAAATGGGTACCGGTCGGAAATGCTCAGATTGTAGCGCTGAATGAGCAGCTCATTTGAGTTCTACTGAAAGGTTTCAGGATAGACTGGGGTTAAAGTGTAAAGTCGGGTGACACCTCTACCGTTGTTGATATCAGACTATAAACCCAAAACTTTAACTTTAACAATTCTTTGAAAGGCCAAGAAAGAAGGTTCTATGAGATGAAACCTTCATCCAAACGGCAGTAATCCACATGAGAGTTTTCTTGTGCCAGTTGGCTCTCAATGGGCAATTCACCCTTGTTGGTATCCTTACGGCATATGCCTTGACCAGTGAGACAGATGACTGCCCATAGTTTTCTACAGCTGAATTGCCCATAGAGAGCCAATTTGCATGAGAAAATGCCTCAAGTTAGCGTAATGACAATACTGAACCGTGAAATTTTCGTGTGTGTTTTATTTTTGCGATTTTCGCGCTCGAGGGTCAAAACGTGAACATAAATCGCACGAAAATTATTATTCTTAATATTCTGTTGAAGCTGAAGGGTTCCAATCGCAAAAATTTATTCTTCGCGAATTCGTAGACCCCCGAAATCGCAAACATTTAGCGTTGCGAAAACATCACGGTTTACAGTAATTGGTAGCAGGTACAGGTTTATGAAATTGATACACTAAGCTGATATTTTCTTTTTAAAAAAAGTGAACACATACCAAGTCGTTGCCGCTAGTTATGGCCAGGGATAGAGGAGAATGCCCATTGCACAAGAGGTTTGGGTTGGCGTGGTGTTCCAGCAGTAGCTGAATTACACGTGTTGCATACTGAAATGTACAGAACATGCTATATCATACATAACATTGACAGAAGATCAGACGATCAACAAAGACTTTGAGTGGCAGTGTAAACAGTGACAATTTAGCAAGATAAGGTGGAGTAAATTTTTACCTTGTAATCATCATCTCTGGCACACGCGATATGAAGTGGTGTCCTGCCGCCCAGTATGGAACGACTTTTTTCATCAATTGGATCCTTAATCCATTCGTCTTGCTGAAAAAGGAACAAAGAATTTGTTGAATGTGGAAACAACATACGGCATAGACAACACTGTCCAGAATCCCTGGTGGAAACCTGCATTGTCAAGGAAAATTGCCCTCTCTGTTACATGAAGAGTGGGGCCAACCGGTGGTCAAATATGTGAAGCGGTCTAGGAAAACCTGGCGGATGTCGCGTTTGAGGAAAGTGTTAATGGCCTTGCTGAACCCGCATATTTCAATAGCTGAAATGAACTACATGTACGTAACAGGTAAACAGTAGTAAAGTCTGGCAACATCTATCTTTGACCTAATGGAATGCGGAAGTTAGGAAATTGATCGTTGGATTTTCCACGGACTTTTAATCACATGCGGCTATTGAATGACCGGTGGACAACGCGAACAATCGGGAACGACCACAAGTGATCGACAGGCGTGATTAAAAACCGCAAAGCTCTGACACATTACATGACTTCCGCATTCCATTAGGTCGAAGATAGGTGTTGCCAGACTTTAGATCAATGCACAGGCAATCTGACAGCCCTTGTTGATCATTCAGCAACTTCTGACAGGTTTTCCTAGACCGCTACACATATGGTGAGGGTGCCAGATACAGTATGAGAGGTCATGGATTCAAAAATTCCACAAGAACTGCAAAGTCCGAACACCCTGGTGTTTGGACTCATTGCCATACTCTGACTGACTCTGACCCTGGGAAGTTAGCTATGCGACTGACAATAACCAGCGGAAGCTCGGGATGTGCAAAAGGAACTTTAGGGGATCTTAGGGAGAAAACTTCATACGTACCAGTGTTTTGTTGAGGAATGAGTCATCTTCAGCAGCACGGACGTCAGGATCGGCCAGCGCATTGAGTAGGAGTTCTGTAATCTGAACGCCCTCTTCTCCCGGGATAGCAACTGCTATGTGTAAAGGGGCCAGGCCACCCTTCTGGAAGAGGGATTCAGAAAACATGAAGGTCCATTTCAATTACAGCGTTTTCCGCCATGCAACAAAATGCTCTGACTGTACACAGCAAAATGCTCTGACCTGTACACAGCAAAATGCTCTGACCTGTACACAGCAAAATGCTCTGACTGCACACAGCAAAATGATGTGACCTGTAGACAGCAAAATGCTGTGAATGTGACTGCACATAGCAAAATTCTCTGACCTGTACACAGCAAAACGTTCTGACTACACAGCAAAATGCTCTGACTTTACACAGCAAAATGCAGACTGTACACAGCAAAATGTTGACTGCACACAGCAAAATGCTGACTGCACACAGCAAAACACTTTGACTGCACACAGCAAAATGCTCTTACTCCACACAGCAAAAAGCTGACCGTACACAGCAAAATGCTCTGACTGTACCCAGAAAAATGCTCTGACCTTCACAGCAAAACATTCTAACTGCACAGCAAAATGCTCCGACTGTACACAGCAAAATGCTCTGACTGTACCCAGAAAAATGCTGACTTTCACAGCAAAACATTCTAACTGCACAGCAAAATGCTCCGACTGTACACAGCAAAATGCTCCGACTGTACACAGCAAAATGCTCTGACTGCACACAGCAAAGTCCCACTCACCTCTTTTGGTAATTTGGCACTTGTAGACGCTCCTCTGAGTAGCAGCTCCTTGACCATGGCAACATCAGCAGCTTTTATGGCAAAAAACAAAATTGGCATGGGGACGAATGAGGCATTGGGGTCGGCTCCTCGTTCGAGTAACAGTAATATGGTGTCTTCCATTAGAGTATAACTGAAATAAAAGGTCAAGTTAGCAAATGTCGCATTTGAGGAGTGGGTTAATGGCCTTGCTGAACCCACATCCTGAAATGTACTACGTAACAGGTAAACAGTAGCAGATCAATGCACAGGCAATCCAACACCCCTTGTTGATCATTTAGCGACATCCGACAGGTTTTCCTTGGCCGCCACACATATCGCTGACAGCGGGTACTACCGGTACTCCTTTGATCTAGGAAATTTCACATTACCGAAGACTTACTCCGATTTCCTTATAGCAAGCGTCCGGACAGTCCCATCCCCCTCCACGTCACTTGACCTTCGACTCCGATCGACGACCATCTGATTTTGGCTGAGTTGAGTGGCGCATCGCTCCATCAACTGACTCGTCACGTTGATCGCATAATTCCGCACAGACACGTTCGATTCAAAACCGCTATACGGCGTTTGTAACTCCAGGTAATGCTCATCATCGCTGTCGTACAGCGAATCGCACGCCTTCGATTTTGTGTCCACTGATTTTACCGATTTATCAGTTCTTTCCGACGCGACACTTGGTGCGAGTTCCTTTAATTGGTCAGATACATTTCTCATGTCGAGGAGAATTTCATTTTTGGCGTGTTTTTGGGCTTTGTGGCTCTTGCGTGTGGATATTTGAGGACTCCCTACCCCACTGTCCACTGTGGTCTTGCTATCGCTGCCATGCAGTGCCTTGTGTTTGCCTGGAATGACAAAATTTGTACATTTACTCATAAAGTCTTCCAGTATCAGGTGGTGCTACAGCATCACAAATCATCAGCAGGTGCTACAACATCACACATCATCAGCTGGTGCTACAGAATCACACATCATCAGCTGGTGCTACAGAATCACACATCATCAGCAGGTGCTACAGAATCACACATCATCAGCAGGTGCTACAGAATCACACATAATCAGCTAGTGCTACAGCATCACACATCTTCAGCTTGTGATACACAGCGACTACACACATCATCATCATCAGCAGCTAGTGCTACAGCAGCACACATCATCAGCTAGTGCTACAGCACTACATCATCAGCAAGTGCTGCAGCATCACACATCATCAAGTGACATACCATCACACATCATCAGCTAGTGATACAGCAGCTACACACATCATCAGCTTGTGCTACAGCACCACACATCATCAGCAAGTGCTGCAGCGTCACACATCATCTATTCAGCAAGCGGTATACCATCGTACACAATCATCAGCTAGTGAACAGCAGCTACACACATCATCAGCTAGTGCTACAGCACCACACATCAACTGATGGTGCTACAATATTCCACATCATCAGATTATTTGAATTTGAATTTATCAGTGATGGTTTCTCTAAATACCATCCCATACCTCTTCTTGCCGACTTCTTTTCCTCCGACTTGGGTTCCGAGACCAGGATTCCCTGCACATTAGGATCCGGTTCCACCACTACCTCGAGCGGTTTCTCCATATACCGCTCGGCAATGTTGTACCGGAAACGATCGATCGGGTAGAAGAACACGGCGCAGGCGGTGAGAGCAGACATGCCTTCGTCGTTGAGTTTATTCACATCTGCGCCGTGGTCGAGAAGCGTGTTGATAATATCTTGATACCAATTCATCTGAAAATGCATTTCATCATAGGCGGTAGTAAAATTTTATAGAGTTGTTTTAGAGATGGCACTACCAACACTCCGTTTTGCCAATGACTGCCGTTTGAGAGAGCACACTCACACCAATTTGTCAGTGGCTGCCATGAGAGGTAGCACAACTAACTGCCAATTTGCCAATGACTGCCGTTTGAGATAGTACACTCACACCAATTTGCCAGTGGCTGCCATGAGAGGTAGCACAACTAACTGCCAATTTGTCAATAACTGCTATTGCAGTACAGTCCCCCCTCGCTATACGAACCCTTCGGGGTCCAAGGGTTGAGTTCGTACTAATGCGGAGTTATAGCGAGGATTTACGTACGTGTCATGAAATTTTGGGAGACAGACGTTGGGTTCGTAATATACAGGAGTTCGTAAAATTGAGGTTCGTAAGAGCAAGGGTGCACTGTACTTGCTATGCCATTGGCCAGAACCAGTGTTTCCGCCAGAGGGGGGGGGGGATAGGGGGGGATGATCCCCTCCTCAAAAATTTCAAGGAGGGGATATCCCCCCTCAAGTTTGCAGACTAACCTTTTTCAAATATCACTATTTTCACTTCAGTAGTGTTTTTCTTTAATTTGTCACATTTCAAATGCAATTTTCATGCAGAAGGAAGACTAATTTTGCATTTTGGAGTGTAAGAAATGACTGTGGAGGCCATTTTTAACCAAACCCCCTCCCCCCAAATTTTTTCGCAAAAAAAATTTTTTCCAAAAAAATTTTTTTTTTTTAATTTTTTTTTCTCCTCCCCCTTGACAATCCTGGGGGAAACCCTGAGAACCAACATAAGATGCAACTCGCATGAGAAAACTTTCATGGCAGGGTTGGATCCAGGATTTGGGAAAAGAGGGGCACCCTGTGCTAGGAACATTGAAATCGATGTCAAGTTTCAGAATCCTCATGGTCGATTTTACAGATTTTACAAATTTGTTGGCCACCTGGATCCATGCCTGCCTGGGGATGTGGCGTGCCCAAACATACTTACAGCAGCACCGATTAAAGCCGTATGGCCATGTTTATCCGCGACGTCCACAAAAACCTTCCCATCATCCAATAGTGCCTTCACCGTTTCCAAATCACCCGACTGGGCGGCAGTTACCAGTTTCTCGGAGGCGAGTTCAATTTTTCCCTTCTCACTACTCTGCACCCGCTCTCCATCCAGAATTTTGTTCACGTCAAAACTACACTTCTTTTGAAAAGGTTTATGTCTGAAAATGTGTTTTTGCATTTCAATGCAAGACGGCGTATTATTCCAAGCCACGATTTCTTTGGTGTCCACCGCGGATGAGTTTTTGAAGAATTCTTCGTCAAATGGCTTCCGGTCGACTGCTGCGCTTCGTGAATCTAACGACTCGCAATATAAGCTACTGGCTTCACGTGAAAAAGACGACAAGACGCGATCCGTCGTATCTGGGTCGTAATCGAACGCAGAGGGTGGCGCCCTCACAATGTCATTCTGCGAACTATCCTCTACGTCCTCTTCGTCCAATTGGATGAATATTTTGTGATCGTCGGGATTGAAGTCGAATTCGCTGTGATCACTCATGGTGAACGCACCGGGGAGTGAAGTGAGGATTTTACTGAGGCGCTCCCGATGCCAGAGGCCCACGTCCTGTGACTCGTCTGGGTACGTCAGGACACCAGGCCCTTCTCTTTCATCTTCCTTGTAAAGGCCCTGCAACAGGTCAAAAACCGACTTTTTTTTCGTTTGACAGAATGATACCGAAAATTACAAAACAAACCTTATGAATTTTTTACGTTATTTGTTCTGATTTTGATAATTTATGATTAATTTTTGGTCAAAAATGTTTGGATGACCAACAACTGTAGGGCAATAAGGAACGTTAAAGGTGCTCTAGTTCGAATTGTAAACATTACGGTTTGTTTATTTACATGGTTGATTATAATAGTTATTTTTCCTCGGACAGGTGGCAGCACCGTGTATACCAAAACATTAATGTTATCTATTTTTATATCTATCTTGATAAATATTCTTGTAACTGAAATATATTTATGATTTTACGCTCAAAAACAGACAACAAGTTGTGAAAGGCGAGATTTAATTCAGTTTTATCTGTTTTGTTAGTACCAGAAGTGACAATAGGTGGCACACCGCAATGTTTACAATTCAAACTAGAGCACCTTTAACCGAATAGAGCACTTCCCATCTGTAGCTTTCACCCCCTGAACCACTACGAAATGCCACTGCATGAAGCTGAATAAAGAACAGTATGAGTCAAGGCGGTTTATGGCGGTATCGGCATCTGGAGTCCAGACATGGCGGATTGTGGCACTGCCGAAAATAATTGATGATTTTTTTATTTCTACATTAGAGGTGATGGGGATGATTTTCGTCAAAAAGTAGGTATGGTCTTCTAGGCGGCTCACGGCAGGGCGGTTTAGGATGGCTTGGGGTCAACTGGGTTAAACAGCAGGTGCTCTGTACAGTGACTACACTCACTTCAAACACACTCCCATCGGGAAAGTGGAAGGTCCCGTACCCCTCCTTCTTGTCCATGTAGTACGTGCCCTCAAACCAGGAGCCATCGGGCCAGTGATACTCCCCCTGGCCATGGCGACGGTCACGGAAGAACACACCGGAATAACTCTGCAAGACAGAAAGAAAACACCGATTTTTCATCATGACATATTACATGTACATGTATACCCATTTTTTTCTGGTAATCAAAACAATTCATTGGAATTTTCAGAATAGAGTGGAACCTCTCTTAGTTAACAACTCTGCCAGGAGGACACCTCTCTATTAAGGACACCAAAGTTCAGTCCCAAATTGACCATTTCTGTTCATTTTGACCTCTGTAATCAGGACACCTCTCAAGTAAAGACAGCACTTATCAGTCCCTAAAGAATATGAAATAGAAATCGGGTTTCCAAGGTGAAAGACATTGCTTCCTACCAGAATCAAACCCACGAACCCTCGCATATGGCATCAATCGCCAGCACTCAGGGGCACACGCCTTAAACCACTAGGCCAAATCCCCATCTTAATCCCCATCCCCATCAGTCCCTAAGGTGTCCTTAATAGAGAGGTTCCACAGTACAGTCCTCCCACACTATAAAGCCTGCCGCACACTGGAGCTATCTGCTGAGCAAAAAGTTATTCGAGACTGTTTGCTCAGCAGATAGCTTGCGTGTGCGCGTAATTTCGGTGAGTTTTGTGCCTCGCGAGGCAGAAAACTCGCGTGTGCGCGTACTTTTCGGTGAGCTATCTGCTGAGCAAATGGTCTCGAATGACTTTTTGCTCAGCAGATAGCTCACGTGTGCGGCAGGCTTTACGAACCCTTCTGGGTGCAAGGGTTAAGTTAGTACTAATGTGGAGTTCGTAATAGCGAGGATTTACATACATGTCATGAAATTTTGGGAGCCAGACGTTGGGTTCGTAATATCTGGGAGTTTGTAAAATCGAGGTTCGTAAGAGCGAGGGTGCACTGTACTTCACAAAACATTATCATGCGAACAATTCCGAACACAGTGAAAAAAGTTTTATTTGAAAATTTTCTTCAGAAATGTTTGTAACAATCTTTCACACAGCAGTGGACATGGTGTCTAGGCTCATTGCAAATGCACAGAGCATAGCCGCGGGTGATAGACATGGTTGAACTAAAGTATTAAGAAAATCTGGATTCCACGTAATCCCAGAATAACAGAATGCAAATCTAAAAATTCTAACACCGGCTTAGCGTGACAAGAAGAAAATATTGATCGATCGAATTTTGTTGAATAAATCTTTCGCCCCATGCACGCTGGTTTTGTTAGCAGAAATATTTATGAGAATTTCTACCTCAAATCTCGAGGAATTAAAGGCGAGGAAATTGTGTTCGGATCTTCGAAGGATTTGTTCCGTAATAGAAAATTCTTGACACAAGCCTAGGATTTGTCATGGCAGAAAGAGTAATAAGCTTAGCGTGTGATGGAGCTAGGCCTAGACTTTTTATGCTAGGTGAAGGTGTACATATTCGAATATACTGAACTAGTAGGCCTATTCTGATAGCAGATTTAATGGGCTGTATTCTAGAAGCTTCCTTAACTCTAAGGTTTACCTTTAGCTATTGTTTGCCGGGCAGAATACAAAAGCTTAAAATGGACCTTAGAGTTGAGAAGGCTTCTAGAATATGGGATGATAGAGGAATCCCACTGACGTCATCAAGTCATGTGACTGGCCGTCAAAATGACGCAAACTGGCGTCAATAGGGTGCTACACGTGGATTGACGTCCCGCCTGACGCGACGAGACACGACCCGAAATAACGTCATCGCGTCATCGTGACGTTCCTTCAGGAAACACGTGGTCAATTTGACGGCCAACGCGGCGCGGCCTTGATGACGTCACGTGGGAAACCTCTAGGGGGTACCGGTAATGCAGTTTTTCTGAATATCTTCTTGATAATATATGGAAGTATGACCTGTCGTGCCTGCTGAGAGTCACTTATATTTGATGGCGATCACGGGAAAAAAATTATTCGTCATAAAAACTGTCATCCTGAGGTGGGGGGGGGGGAGGGGAGGGAGCAGGGATTTGCCATTTGAATTGAAAGAACAGCCGATTGGCTTGGACAACAGGTATCACCTTCATCACGTTTATCATGTGCTGTAAAACTCTAGGCCAATGACTGGAATGATTCATTTTCCATCAGTTCTTCCAAAGACTTCCCTAATTTTACATGCATTTCTAAAAATATTGAATACAGGTTTCATAGAGGACTGGGTCACCTTTCGACATTTACATCAATACACATCATTGGTTCAAGTACATCACAAAAAGTTCTGTTTTGACAACTAGAAACCGTCTTTGTAGCGGATTTGATTGTCACCAGATCATGATAAAAATTTTCAATACCCACGATAATAATGTTTCCTTTTGCATTGATCACCAATATATATTGAATAAAAACCTAATTCCAAAAGCACTGAAAAATTCTATAGGCCTTTTTACACAGAGTTGTTTCAATCCGGTTCGAGGCCAGTTAATTTGCTTTTTGTACCATGAAAAGGGAAGGATAGTACAGGTCACATGGCTTTTTCACGGTACAAAAAGCAAGTGAACTGGTTTCGAACCGGATCGAACCGACTCTGTGTGAACAGGGCTTAAGACTAAGAGGTACTGGGCCAAGCTTTGAAGCAAAAAAATAATTAAATCCACAAAATTGTGGTCAATCATGGGCCAACATCAAATACCATGAAAAACATAAAACAGTGTCACTGCACTTGTCCCCAGGTCAAAAACATGAACAGATTTCGTTGGGCACCAGAATTTGAAATAACGGAGAAAATGAAACTCCACAGTTATTTTCAATAAATCAATTGTTGAGCGTGATTTATGTACCACATAATCTCACATAATCTACCCGCTCTCTCCATGG
This sequence comes from Notospermus geniculatus, assembly GCA_002633025.1. Taxonomy (NCBI): domain Eukaryota; kingdom Metazoa; phylum Nemertea; class Pilidiophora; order Heteronemertea; family Lineidae; genus Notospermus; species Notospermus geniculatus. Next base: position 33,251 of record NMRB01003614.1, on the reverse strand, counting down.
CGCCACTTCGAACGACCCAGCCATGCGCTTCATAACCCGCTGATGATTTTTCATTGTGTTCATTACATTAATATTCGACGTTTATGACTTGTAAATAAGCCCAGCGTGACAACGTCAACGTGACATAGAAATGATTGGAAACGGCAGACGGCGTAAGGTTTCAGACCACCAAATCTGTTTTTCAATATAAATCTGATCGCCCAATGTCAAATGTGTTTGGTATTACTATAAGTCTATATAATAGGATATCTCAAACGATATTAACAACAGAGAGATGAATTAAAGGCCTGTCTACACGATCATACATTTGTTCAAAACATCATCATACATTTGTGTGATGATGTTCATGGACAGATATTTGATTGTGTACGCTGTTTTCCCAACAAACTTGAACAGCAACCAACATGTATGATGATGTTCAAATTTGTGTGATGATGTTCACGACAAAATGTATGATCGTGTGGACTGTTTTCCCAACAAACCTGAACATGTATGATGATGTTCAAATTTTTAGCTGCATGTTTCATCTTGCCAATGCAAAACATCCCAAAAAAAATGTGTGATGTTGTTCATGGACAAATGTATGGTCGTGTGGACGGTTTTCCCAACAAACTTGAACAGCATCCAACATTATCCTTTCTCCATCATACTTCATCATACAAAGTTCATGAATGTTGGACTGTAGATCGAAATCCACAACAAACTTGAACATCATCATGCAAGTGTATGATGCTGTTTTGAACAATGTTTGATGATGTTCAAAATTTAAGCTGCATTGTCACAAGACAGAAATCGACACACAAGCTTGGACATCATCATACAAATGTCTGATGATGTTTTGAACAAATGTATGATCGTGTAGACAGGCCTTTATGGACACCTGGGTGGATCGAACATACCAAAATGAGGTTACTGTTTGTAAAGGTGGCTTGTCGTGGTTATTGAATATCTGATCGGTTATTGCACCCCATGGAGCATACAATATTAGTCTGCAAGCCAAAGGAACAGGGTCACCAACAATATCAGACATTAGGAAAGTTCAGAGAATGGCTCAAAAGTTGTTGACATTCTTGGAACTAAATGGAGACAAAATTGCGACCTCATTGGTCAGTACTATGCTACATGTACGTGCATTTTGGAGGGAAGAAAAAACATTGTGCTCCTAAAAATTGCCTCTGTGCTCCTAAAATAAAAAGATTAGGAGGACAGTGCTCCTAGGAAAAAAAGTTAACTTTGAGCCCTGCAGTGTCCTGGGTGTTTTTCCAGATTTTTATGACATTGTCCTTCACAGTTTCAATCAAGGCAATTCAATTGAGATCGCCATGAATCAAGTCTTCTGTACATTTGAACCTTACACTACCCTTGGCAGTTTCCTAAATGCCCCCATCACAATGAGATAGTTCTCAGTATGTTCTTGAAAATGTTGCCGAACGGGCTCAAACTGTGTGCAATGGAGTGGACATAGTGGCAACTTTTTTCAATCTTTTTGCTCAGACGGGAAGGGAGCTAACGTTACACGTTCTTGCCCGTTTATATGATTTTTTAAAGACAGGGCAGAACCTTTTGACTTTGAGAACTACTTCAGTGTGGGAGCACCTTTAAACTACCAAACCCTTAAGTCTTACACAAACCCTGTCACATGCCAACTGAGTATTTTCAAATAAAACCATGACAGGTGTCCGTGACAGGTGTCCGTTACAGGTGCCTTTCAAGTTTTTCTACGTTTATTTCATTTTATCAATACTGGCCTCGCAATGAAAGGGTTAAGTTCCAAACCAAAGAAAAAAGGGGAATCATCCTGTAAATCTTTTGAAAGGAGCCTAGCAGTGCATGCAATATTGCAATAATTCTGTAATTATTTATTGATGGATGTAATCAAGTAATACAACATCTCGTGAGACAGTTTATTCAATAATAATCGCTTTGACGCTTAGTAATGATTCTTCATTTATTATTCATGAAACAGAGAGAAAAATACGCAGGCAATAAGTACACAGGAAAATACTATGTCATGGAAGGGATGATAATACAGAGCGGAATTTCCCTTTCCCGACACCTCTGCCAGGAGAACGCCTCCGAATTAAGGACACCTAAGTTCAGTCCTGAATCTTGGCAATTGCCATTCAAGCTGAACTCTGTATCATCGTTAATTCTGACACATCCCAAAGATTAGGACAGCATTTGTCAGTCCAAATGGGCGTCCTAATAGAAAGGTTTCACTTAATATACATGTACATGTATGTGATGTATTTCAATGCAAACTCATGCCAGAATCGAATAGAATTCGTGTAAGAGATATTAGGACCTCAGGAAATCCAAACATGCAAATTTATGGTGAAAGCCGGAAGTATTGAGAACATGTACATGTAGTGGAGATAACACAGGCAAAGTTATCGGTGTAATCTGTCTTGATGATTATGCCAATTCCCTCTGGCCTTTAGAAAATGAGGCCTAATAATCATAATATTTTAGGAAATAAAGCCATTTATTTTTCACAATGTACTCGACGTTTTATATCCATTATAAGTTCTGTCCACCAAAAAACATGACCTAGGAGAATATGATGGTTGTGTTTTACAAAATATACTGTGCATAATTGACTAAGTTAGCACTCATAAAAATTCCTCATGTACCGGTATTGACATTTTTTAGGCAGGGTTCAACAACATTAGCTCTCCCACTATATTGTACATGTATAAGAAGGAGTTGTATGAACACATGAAACTTAGGTTCAACTTATCAGACTGATGCGGACATTTTACTGGAGGGATTTTTTCCCTACTGCACCAATTCAACAAATGTGGCAATTCACAATATATTCTGACAGCCCTCTGAAGGGATTTGTGGCTAAATACAATGGGCAGTCACGCAAGTGCTCAAAAAGATTCTCACCTCTCCATTTGCCCAAGTATGCTTGCCTTCTCCATGCCGCACGTCCTCCACGAAGTCGCCAGTATACTCACTGCCGTCACCCCACAGCTGTGTACCTAGTAAAGGGAAAATGTCATGGTCACAAACTAGGATTTTTTGGACAGCAAATCTCAGAATTAACAGTTGACGGATATCGGGTGGAACATCCCCAGCGAGAAAGCTACTTTCTGTTCAGAAAACCAACAACATTCAGTCCCAAATGGGGATGGCACAATTTTTTTTATCCTGACAGGTCGGCGCTGCGAGCGATGTGACCTGAGCGACGTCATGTTAGGTGTTGACGTTGCGTCATGAGAAAATGACCGGTACATTTTTCTACAGAAATAATGACACAAAAACGTTGCTATTATCGCCATTGTATCTCTTATTTTTAGAAAAAACGTAATGAGATTAAAAGAAAATTTCATCTGCTACACGATGATGTAAGTTTTACTGTCAGGTGACCAAAACAAACGGGTTATTTTCTTGCCAGAAATAAATGGAAGTAACGTTAGAACAATGACATTTTGGTCACAACGCTCGCAACGACGCCGTCTGGTGCTAGTACAACGCCATCCTCATTGGAAGCTTCCATTCAGTCCGAGCTGACCTCAGTAATCAGTAGTAATAAAATGCCCTGTGTTTTATATATTTGAAGTACCTTTTCCATTCCTGGCATTATTGTTGTACTCCCCCTCGTATCTTGCGCCGTTAGGCCAAGTGAAGACACCATGCCCTGATTTCACATTATCACGGACCTGACCCTTGAAGCTGGCGCCACTCTTGTACACCTTCTGGATCTCACCCTCGTCACTTTCAGAGAATGTCCCAGTCCGCAGTTTTGGCAGACTTGCTGAGTAGAGCACTGTCGTCTTCATGGTGAAGAGACAACTGGATGGGCTTTAGATGTATTTGAAAAAATTGCGGCTGAAACGAAATATGCATAGCCTTGGTAACTGGCAAGAAAATGTAGAAAGACGAGACCACGCCTACCTACAGGAAGGGTTCAGGTTTACAGAATAGAAATAGCACAGGGGCGGATCCAAGGGGGTCAGGGTTTCCGCCAGGATTTTCAAGGTGGGGGGGATAAAAAAATGTCAAAAAAAAATTTTGTTTTGAAAAAAATTTTCCCCCCCCCAATTTTTTTTTTTTTGTTAAAAATGGCCTCCAGAGTCATTTTTTACACTCCAAAG
>NMRB01003614.1:0-28829 GCA_002633025.1 Notospermus geniculatus | reverse complement strand
GGGGGGTACAGCCGGCCTAATCCTAATCTTTACAGCTGTCGTAGACCGGGGCTCGATCCTGGATCTCCCGCATGCAAGACGCCAAAAGAAACGTCCGGACAGTCGGTGACGTTGTTGTTATGTTAGGCTCGAGGACGAGGGCCTAACACCGCCTTCTGGCCTAGGCCTAGGCCTAAATCTACAACAGAGCTATGGATGAACAGCATCATGAATACCGGTAGCTAATGCAAGCTTTTATCATCAGGTGGGAACTCTCCATTCAATAATTCATGCACAGCCTATACAACATGCAAGCAATACAACAAATGCACAGCACTTCCCTGTACATTTTGACAGTTTTGCATGCAATTCCACTGTGTTGACAAGCGACCAGTTTGTAAACAAGTCTACTCACCTAACACCGCTATCACAGCCAATTTAACTCGGACAGATGAAATTCTGATAATATAACTTCCCTCACGACATCATTAAGATTTAATTATTCATTTTATATGCGTATTAAACGAGCTTTTCACTGGAGCATTTGGCGGTTCCCACCAAGATGGATTCCGCGAAGATGGCGGCGTTGCTAGGTAACGATCCAAAACTTCCGCCACGTGCTTTTGTTTACATCCCATGTCAACTCATTCAGTGCTGCTGAATTTTTTGACAGAGGCTCATTTCAGAGTTTAAAATTGCTCAGTGAGTGGTGGAATTCATTTCCTGTTTATCTTCCTTCATTAGCACAGGGCCTAGTCAAAGGGCAAAGTGACCCAAGGCATTGATATATCAAAATGTCACTGAGCTAATCACAAGCGGGCAGGTCAGTTAAGCCTAGTTTATACTTCGACGCAAACCCTTCGGCGTCCAACGCACGACCAAATCTGGACGCCGACTTCGCGGAATTGATTCAGAGTCCAGCGTACTTTAGCGACGGCGACCAGTTATGTAATGACTCAGGTAATTACAGCCTCGCGATCGGACGCCGACCAAATCGCACGACGGGGTCGGCGTTGAACGCAAGAACGCGCGTCGGTCGCCGGCGATGGTCGTGCGTCGAAGTATAAACTGGGCTTTAGGCTGCAATCACATAGAGCTACACATTACATGAACATGCCGGTTAACAATGGCTTCCCGGTCACGAGCCCTTTGTGAAGCCATTGTTACCCAGCGTGCCCGTGTAACGTATACCTCTAGGCTATGTGATTGCAGCCTAAGGGAGGTGGATGGGCTAATTTTTAGAATCCCCGATTAGAAGTGATGTTTACTCCGTGGCACACAAACTAAGGGCTGTATGCTAGGGTCCGACTTCAGCCAGACTTGCATTAAAGTCTGACTTTTCTCAATGCTTCAGGCAAAGAGAAAGTCTAACTTCAGCTGTACTTTAGGCTAAAGTCCGACCCTAGCATACAGTCCTTAGTGTGGTTAAATTTCACATAAAAGAAAACTAACTCTCATTAAACACATATTTACAGTTTAATTACTTGTCCTTATATAATAATATATGTGGTACAAACTTTTAGAACCAAGTTTACAACAGAATCATCTTGCCAATTAATCCAACTGGCTTTGAAATAAGGAACTGCTTTAAGGTCAGCACTGAGAAGAAAAAGTTCAACGAAACAGATGAAATAAAGATTTATCAATGTGTTACTCAACCCGTCGGCCTAGCTAATATGAAAGCACCAACCAGACATACCAACCACACACAAAATTGGAATTGTTATTGAACACTTGAGACAATGGTGCTGATGATTTATTAACTTTTCCACTGCCAGTGGTAAATTTCATCAAAAACTCCCAAATACTGAAAACTACAGACTGCTAGACTTTTATCAAAATTTCACAATGGCTGGTAGTCATAAGTTAGCAAATGCTTTTACTTAAGATTTTGCACAGCAATGTCCAATGTAAATGTACTACAAAATTTGAAGTAAAAGCATTTGCTAACTTTTATCAATATCAGCCCATATTTCTCTTTGGGAGATGTTTATTTCCAAGCTTTTCCTTGCCGTGAAGATGCAGAAGGGGCAGCCAAGTCAGGTTTAAGTGGGCTGGGGCCTGTTTCATAAAGTGACTTAAACTAATGGTACCATTAACTCAATGCATTTTCCATCCGGTTAAAGGTACCATAAGCTTAAAGTCACTTTATGAAACAGGCCCCTGGTAAATACAGTTTTCGCAAAGCCTCCAAAATGCCAAACCCATTGTTCAATGCCACGAAGAGAGCACCGAACAAAAGGATAGACGTGCGCGTTGGCATTTCGGGGGCTTTGTGAAAACTCCCTACTATATCAGCAGCAGAACCCGAACCAGGAACATAACGAAGGGGTGTCTGTCAGGCCATTCTTTTTTGAGATTCTGCACCATATTTATGGCTTCCCATTCTTCTGGAACTATTGTCCTAATAACTGAACACGAAGGCCTACCCTTTCACTGCCAAGGTACCTTCTTCAAATTTGGAAACATGCCACAGAGATTGGAAAGAACCTAAACACTGTTCAATAGGTATTCATTGGAAAGCTCTCATTGAGCACTTTCCAACAAATACCTTTGTGACAGGGTTTTGAATCTTTCTGGGTCTTGTGCATTTTTCTGTTTTCGACGAAATAGCCACAGGCAACAAAAGGGTGATATGTATGAGATAACCCTCTCTCCCTGTGCCCCAAGGCAGACGGACTGTAAATCCCCCCTCCCCCAACACGAAACAGACTCGGACACAGACACTGACAGGTGATTCGACCTTCAAGTTTTGACACAGTTTTTGAACCCCAGAGTGGCAAAATGACACAGAATACCCAACATGGTACTGTAAACTACTATATTTCAGCGATTTCTTCAAAACGAAAACCAGAGGTTCAGTCAACAACTGATCCAGATGAGATATCTAACTCCACCTCAAAAATCAAACTTTTTCACCTTTGCAAACCTGAAATATAGGGGCTTCCAGTACTGGTTTCTGCATTAATATATATGACAGGCGCACGTCCAATCATTTTGCACACCAGTCATATGTTTTCCCCAAGGACGGCCCACATCACTGACCAACCAATCAGAACAGAAAAAGCTGAACAATATTTGCATATGGAGCAAGACAAGAGAACATTTCTTCTCAAACACAAAAAATACATTTTTGATTCTTCTTACAAATAAATTACAAGTTATCTAGATCAAAGATTTGAATATTGAACTGATGAATTATTCTTCATTACTAACACGTATATTATCTCCCTTGGCTCATCTGCCCCTAAAGTCCAGCAGACGGTATCTTCTGTCAAAATGTTCTCACATCCTATGGTATTGATTGAAAAATATTTGAAGAAATGTTGTTCCTATCAACCATCTGAAGAATTTTTCTTCAAATTTTTTCTCATTCATTTCCAAAGCTTTTAGAAAATCTCAACTGAAGATACTGTCTGCTCAAACCTTGGAGCAGATCAGCTTAATCTAATAACAGAGCAGCAGGACAGCATGGAATTTCAAGCATGAAGAAACAGCCAAAAAAACAAACAATATGCTTTCAAATTGAGCCCTGCTTTCAAATCGAGCCCTGCTTTCAAATTGAACACTTAAATAGACATTCCTGACAAAATTTTTAAACACACTTTGTCAGTATCACTCCGTGATCAATCTCCTTACCCCATTAGAAGTAAGGATTTTGAGAAATTTCTAAATACAGTTTTTTCTCACAAGTTACCGAAATATTTGAATGATACCACCTGAACAAATCAAGAAAATCTCCCGTTGAAATTGAGGTCTGGGCTGGGTTGCACAAAACTCATGTTAGCGCTAACATCATGTTAAATGATGTAAAATGACAATGGATTTTGACGTCATCTAACATAAAAGTTAGCGCTAACACCATGTTAGCGCTAACATGAGTTTTGTGCAACCGGCCCCTGTATTCCCAAACTGAAGTCTGATATATCCATATTGAAGACTAGAATTCCCAAATTCATTGGGTTATATGAATAAAGACTAAATGCTTTTACTTGAATTTTGCAATACAAATGCACTAGGCTACGCTGTACAAATCTGAAGTAAAAGCATTTGCTACTCTTTATTCATATGACCCAATGTCCAATACACCCACTCAAAGTTTGGAATTTTGGAAGTCTGATACACAAGTACCCATAGAGTTCGGAATTCGGAGTTGAAATCAGATGTACCCACATTTGAGTTACCGATAAGAATAATCAACTGTCATGCCTATAAATTTCACATCTACGGCTGTCACAAATTTCAGTGTGTGGTAACTTTATTAAGGGTCAGTTTCGTTCCTTTTCATCCAAATAAACTAGCAGATGAAATTCTCACTGCAAGTCATTTTATAACTGATTCATTTTATCGTAAGGACATAATGTTCATCACATATTGAAGAGCCTGGCTCCGACTCTGAGAAAACGTCAAATCCTATGAGAAAAGAAATCTCCACTTATGCCGCATATTCAATGACTTTTAATAAACATCCGTCTTGACAGTCTGGGCATTACAGTGAAAATCCTCAATGACTGAAGCCCGCCGTAGGCTGTGAACAGAATAACAGAGTCCAAAGTAAACACAATTTCCTAAGAAAGATGGAACGATAGCTGTCCCTCCTTTGCCGCAAGTTTGAGTTTTTTCCGCATCACGTCAATTGACGAATAGTCGGGGAGTTTGAGGTAATTCACACACGTCATAACCGACGGTAAGAAGTCATCTGGATTTTCTGGCGGTTCGAGCGTTTTTCGCACAATTGTCAACGGAGGTGAAAGACTTTTGAATCCGCCCACGGGTAACCGCGGTGATCCCGTGACGAACTGGAGAAATTCTCGTTGATCCTCAGCGTTGAATGAACTTAGAATCTCGAAGAGGTACTTGATAGCGCGACTATCGTGACTGTAACCGTGGTCCGGACGGCAGCACTCCATCAGGGATTTGACTTCCCATGTGTCACTATTGCTGCCACAGAATAAGTTCTCCAGCTGAAAAAGAAAAAGTTCCATTCACGATTAAGGTCACAAATCGAAGCTGACAGTCCACTACTGTGTCGTGAGCTCTACTCTTATATCACTTTTGGATCTTGGGGGTGATTTTCTACGCAATGTAGGAGGAAACAGACGATTCTCGAATTTGCAGATCTGTGCACTTTCACCGAAATCTCATTTCAACCAAAACACTGATCTGAAACCGGCTGACGTGACGCCATCCTTGATTCAGCAATGGTCGAGTCTGATGCAACGTCTTCGACGTCACTGTCGTGGGGTTGTCTGCATTATGTCATTCAATTTCAGACCGAGGTTCTGGTTGAGATTTCGGCAGAGTTGCGCAGATCTTTGTCGTTTACGTCAATTTGAGAACGGTCTATCGGAGCCCGGAGGACACCTACATGTACAGTGTCAAAGAGAGGCACCCTCTATCACAAGACTACCAGGTCTGACTGGGAATTGAACCCAGGACCTCATAGTTGAAAGTGCTAGCTGTTTCCACTGCACCAGTGCTAGTGTAGTGACAAAGTTCTGAGAAACTATTAAAGTCACAGGAATCAATTCGTTAAAACTGTAGACTCATCTATCAAAGGTGTTTCCTTACCTCTTCTGGATAAAAGCACTGGAGGTGAGAAACAGGGAACACTGACTCGAATCCTTCCAAGAATGCCTCAAACTGCCGACATACTCCTTCTACAAGGGTCCAATGAGCAACAAGCTGAAGTTGANTTCACATCTACGGCTGTCACAAATTTCAGTGTGTGGTAACTTTATTAAGGGTCAGTTTCGTTCCTTTTCATCCAAATAAACTAGCAGATGAAATTCTCACTGCAAGTCATTTTATAACTGATTCATTTTATCGTAAGGACATAATGTTCATCACATATTGAAGAGCCTGGCTCCGACTCTGAGAAAACGTCAAATCCTATGAGAAAAGAAATCTCCACTTATGCCGCATATTCAATGACTTTTAATAAACATCCGTCTTGACAGTCTGGGCATTACAGTGAAAATCCTCAATGACTGAAGCCCGCCGTAGGCTGTGAACAGAATAACAGAGTCCAAAGTAAACACAATTTCCTAAGAAAGATGGAACGATAGCTGTCCCTCCTTTGCCGCAAGTTTGAGTTTTTTCCGCATCACGTCAATTGACGAATAGTCGGGGAGTTTGAGGTAATTCACACACGTCATAACCGACGGTAAGAAGTCATCTGGATTTTCTGGCGGTTCGAGCGTTTTTCGCACAATTGTCAACGGAGGTGAAAGACTTTTGAATCCGCCCACGGGTAACCGCGGTGATCCCGTGACGAACTGGAGAAATTCTCGTTGATCCTCAGCGTTGAATGAACTTAGAATCTCGAAGAGGTACTTGATAGCGCGACTATCGTGACTGTAACCGTGGTCCGGACGGCAGCACTCCATCAGGGATTTGACTTCCCATGTGTCACTATTGCTGCCACAGAATAAGTTCTCCAGCTGAAAAAGAAAAAAAAGTTCAGTTGAAATATCAAGTCACAAGCTGAGGTTTGAGTCGAGCGCTGTGTCGTAAACTCTCAATTCAATGAAGTCATATGTGAAAACAGAATACAGTCGACTCAATGGGAAACTTTCCTGCCTTCAATGAAGTCATACGTGAAAACAGAATACAGTCGACTCAATGGGAAACTTTCCTGCCTTCAATGAAGTCATACATGAAAACAGAATACAGTCGACTCAATGGGAAACTTTGCTGCCTTCAATGAAGTCATACGTGAAAACAGAATCCAGTCAACTCAATGGAAACTTTTCTGCAGTTAGAGGCCACCACCAGTTAGCGGTCCTAGAACATCATGAAATTTGATGTCACAGAGAAGAAGTGCACGCCACAAGTCATCCATAATGATGTGCAGGCCATGTCTTGCGTCTGTGACCTCAAATTTTGTGACTTTCTATGTCCGCTAACAGATGGCCTCTAACGATCGGAACATCTCCCATTATCAATGGTGGTCTCTTACCTCTTCTGGATAAAAGCACTGGAGGTGAGAAACAGGGAACACTGACTCGAATCCTTCCAAGAATGCCTCAAACTGCCGACACACGCCTTCTACAAGGGTCCAATGAGCAACAAGCTGAAGTTGAAAGAGACACAATTGATTTGTTCAGTTTAATTGACAAGGGAACAATGACTCAAATCCTTCCAAGAATGGCTCAAAGTCAAGCTGTTACAGAAGATGGGTCTGACACACTGAGTGTCATATTAGCCACTTTGCTACTGAAATTTTCATCATTATAACATCTCAATTGTAGTGTATTTACATGTAAGTACACCACGCTTTGGTTGTGTCATGACATCATGGACAAGACTTCTGATCTATCATAGTAAACTGGTTATTCCGTTCACTACAGAAGCAGATACATGTAATCCTTTCTAGAAACTGACAGATTGGGTCCAGAGAGAGACACTACAAAGAAGGGAGAGAAACTTTCGAAGTAGAGGATGAATAACAAGCCCCATTTTTTTGCGTACATACCTTTAGGTATTCTTCAAGATTGTCTAAGATCACAGGTATATCTTTGCCACCCTTCTTCAGTTCAATATTCGGGTGGCCAGGGAGGACGAAATCTAATTCTAGATCTTCAATAGGACAACCGTCTATAGTCAGGCTGTCCAGGGCCAGTTGTCGACTCTCAGGGGTCTGAAAATAACATCATTATTTGAGGTTTTTGCTCAGAGGAAGTTGTCATGTGCTCCTAGAGTCCTAGGACCCGGATATCATAGACCCTGTCAAATCATTGCGTCAGGGGAATTCAGAAATACAAACCATGGGATATAAACTGAAGTAAACCATGCGAATAACTTATCCAATCATAACCCATGCATTCAATTCCAGCTCATTGACTTACATGTGATTTGTCAGCCAATATTCGTTTCTTCTTTCTGACGACGTCTTCAAGCTGTCGATACGAACGAGCGAGGTCAGGATCGACGTATTCGAGGTGGCTGGGATTCAGCGAGTTCTCCTGGCCGAGGATCCACTTCATGAAGACTAAACTGAGGGGAATATCGACCTGTAATGAGGAAATACTCTTTACACATTCACTGCAGGAAAACTTGCTGGTGAATATATTCTAACTCATTTTGAATGAGAGTCATTCACTTTGACCAATCTGATGCTCATAGAAAACCAGTATAGTGCTTTTCAGAATGTCCAGTCATTTTCGCACTCATCTGACCTTGCAATGGAACCTAAACACAAGCCACAAATTGGCCAGTTACGTGTGCATGCCAATAAACGGCTGACCGACTTCTAATAGGACCTTGTTCAGGTCTATACTCCGATTCAAGATATTTTTATCATGCAATGATGCACACGTAACTGGCCCTTTTGTGGTTTGTGGTTGGGTTCCATTGCAAGGTCAAATGAGTGCAAAAATGACTGGACATTCTGAAAAGCACTTTACTTTTAACGCTTTCACTACAGATACCTAATTATACAGACCTTTCCAACAAAGATGGTGGCCTACAAGTTCCCCCACATGACGTCGTAGCCATTCATCATTGTCCAACGCATCCTTCAGACAACTATTTTACCGAAACTTTTGTGCCCATAGCCTGCCTGACCATAGAATGGTATTAAGTTTCTGACGTTATATGGTGAGAACTGTTAGACTGCCATCTTTATTGGGCATGGAGAAACTCCATTTTGCTGAAAAGTGCTGCCATCTACACTTCAAAACAATAACTAATTCGTTGGCAAAATACTGTAAAGCAACATAATTTCGCGGCTGGAAATTTTCACGAATCAAGATTTATAGACATATTCGCTGCAGGATATTTTCGCGAGTCTGCCATTTTTTTCAGTTTTCTTTCACAGATCATATTTATCACATGCCTGAATTTATATTTGCGACAGGAAATTTTCGCGACTCATACACTCTCGCGAAAATTTCCTGCACGCGAAATTTTCCTGCTTTACAGTAGCCAGCACACTGGGCCTGGAGTTGCTTACCATTCTTGAATCCATCAATGCCTTTGCCATGAACTTCCCAAGGAATTTAAACTTGTTCTTCACTTTCGTGACCAAGGCCGCTTTGGCATTCCTAGGAAGTGGAGCTGGGAAGAGGCCACATGGGGAATGCATGTAGAGAACGTCTTCCTCTGGTCCGTGGGCGTCGGGGAACTTGATCGCCTGCCCGCGCCAGATGTCTAAATCGGCTCGTTGCAGTTCTCTAGATACGAGGGCGTAGAATTCCAAAGTCGGGCCGAGTCCAGTGCCAACCTGAAAGATTCAATTCAGGAGCGTTTTAACCTCGGCTAATACCATGAATGCCGGCCAAAAAAGAATTATGACAATAGAAAAGGCTTTTGTGAATACCTTGACATTGGAAATGGCATCACAAATATTACTCTCCTTCAAATACAGACACTGCAACATATTTCCAAACAGACTGAATGATTTGCATGTAATCCATGTATAGGCCCTACCTCATTTTCATACTGTATTTCCAGTAATGCCCTCGAGTTGCCAAGATCCTCCATTACTTTCTCAGCTTGTTTTAACAGATCTACTCTTGATACAACTCTCTGCAAGTCAGAAGTAGAAACATTTTCTGTAATTTGTCAAAAGCAAATACAGGTATTCAAAGGCACTCAGTTTAAAGCAAGATACACGTACAAGTACGAAAACAAAACATGGAATTGCCAATTTAAAGACCCAAACTTGACAGAAATATAACGACACCAAGATTCACACTCCGAAGCAAAGGAGTGTGAGGCTGTCATGGGAAGTGTCCATGAGGTTAATGTGGAGAGCAGGAAGGAGCCAAAATGGTGTCTAGCCTGATTCTCTTTGTAGGCACAACCCACTGGGGTTGTCCAATTGGCTGTGCAGTGCAAGTGGCTAAGGAAGAACCAGGGTTATTCCCATCTGCCTAGAAAGAAGTGATCTCTGACATCATGAATATGAGTGAAGTTCTGGATAGATTTTTACGATATTTGACAGTACTGACCTTTCTCCTGTCCAGACGGGGTGTGACACGTTCATTAGAGTCAACAGTTGCAGCGTCCTGGCTGGCATCTTGTAGCCTTTGCATAGCTCTGTCTCGATCGAAACATGTGGCATAGAACAACATCTGCCGTGTATCAAAGGGGAATAGAAAAGGGCTGAAAAAGAGGAGAAGATTTCTGAAACTGAGCTCTGTTTTCACATCATACCAGAAGATTGAAAGATTTTCCACGAAGGTGGGGGCCCAGGAGTGTGGACTGCCATATACATGTATCTGCCAGTATAGAGGTTACTTACCAAGCGGAAGCGATTTCCGCCAACCACCCTGGCAAGTTGCCGGTCATGATCACAAGTGGGTCTTGAAGCTGCCTGTTAGCCTTAGCAGTTAGCTTACTGCTGATGAATTCCATGCTCGATATCACTGGGTGGTGGGTAGAGGTCTGAAATGTGGAATGAAAGATAATTTAGAAACACGGACAATAATTTGCAACAAACCTGAGAACTCCCCCCAGTTTTTTAATACTTCCCCCAGTTTTTCAATACTTCCCCCAGTTTTTCAATACTTCCCACAGTTTTTCAATACTTCCCCCAGTTTTTCAATACTTCCCCCAGTTTTTTAAAATTCTTCTCATTCGGTGATGACCATCAACAGATAAATCTTGTTGTTCAACAAACTTGCTGTCTGCTGGAGTTACTCCGCCGTTCCCCACAGCTTTGTCATCAGGGGGATTAGTTCTGGCCGATTTCTGTCAATTAGTTATCTCACAAAGCTGAGAACAGACAAGGTTGCAATTCTAAGTTGGTGAACTTTTCCGCTGAGATCACCATACCAGTGAAATAGGTTCAATAGCTGGTAAAACTGGTTCTTACCTCAATTATGGTGTCCCAGTACCTATTTATGGCGTGTAGGACTCTCAGCAGGGCTAATACATCCACAGATGAGTCTTGTACTGATACTGTTGGAGGCAGTGTTGACACCAAGAATGGTTCAAGAGCAGGCATCACAGTTGGGCATACTCCATCTGAAAAACAACACCAAGTATAAGCTTTCTTTAACACATTGGGTCATATGAATAAAGACTAGCAAATGCTTTTACTTCAGATTTGTACAGCATTGCCTAGTGCATTTGTATTGCAAAATTCAAGTACCTTAAAGCCTTTACTAGTCTTTATTCATATGACCTATTGGCATGAAACAGCTCCTTCACAAATGGAGATTAAGTACAAAATTTGGCATGGAACTTAAGTTTTGAAATTTGGCATGTGATTTTTTAAAAATTCGGCATGCAATTTTCGAAATTCTGAGCGCAATTATTTTAATTTGGAACATCAATTTATTATTTTATTATTTATTAAGTTTATCATACAACAGGAAGGAAAGATTAGTTTTATTATGAAATAAGTAAGATGTTATGCCCAGCATGCTAACCTGTCCACGACTTGCCCTTACTGGTAACTTTACCGGTTCTAGCAGTTGTCTTTTTCTTGGGACTCGATGAAGTTGAGGCAACTTCTTCCTCTTCCGGTGCTGGGCGGTACCTGGAGCAGAAGACAAAGAACCTTAAATCTTATATTCTGCAAGAAGACAACCTCATCCGTTTCATTGAACTTGGCTAATTTATTTCAGCTCTGTATGATAATACTGCAATTGTGTGAAACATCGTGCCAGTTATTCCTGATGAGTGGTAGGTCTTCCTTGGTTCAGGGCCTCCACAACTCTGGAGCACTGTGGCATAGTGGCAGAGAGCCAGACTACTTTCCAAGAGGCCATGAGTTCAATGGGCAAGTTGGTGCTCTCTACTAGTCCTAAAGGGTCATATGCACCAACGAAGATTATCTTGAACTCAGACTGAGCCACAACTTTTCCATTGTCAAATCATGCCCTGGCAAACCTGAACAATTGAAAAGTTGTGGCTCAACCTGAGTTCAAGATAATCTTCGTTGGTGCATACGGCCCAAAGAATTAAAGCGAATCGATAGCGGATTTTGTTTACATTTGGCTGGTGTTTGTAAACACAAAATTCAGCCAATCAAAATGCACGAAAATTTCTTTGTTGACATTCTGGAGAAGTTTGTTTACATTTTTTCCTGAAAATTCGTCCCTTTTCAAATTCTATTTCTAAATCAAATTTTTTCGCTGTCGATTTGCTTTAAGTGAGCACTGAATGTGCAGCTCCTTGAGTTCCCCGCACACGTTTCTGGAGAAAATTTGGTATAATGCCGTGAAGCGCTTTGAGACTGCACAGTGGAAAGCGCTACAGCTAGACCTTTATCATTCCAACATGCTTACCATATAGTGTGTGTCTGTACCCAAATGCTGGCATGACCGAGAGGATTTTCAGTATCGGTGTCGGTTTCATTCCCGTCTCGACCCTCCGACAGCGGGCTATACTGTTTGATGGCTTGATATACTGTCATATTGTACGGCAAGATGTGTTCTCCGATGAGGAACTGCAGTTTGTGGCGGGCTGTGCCTTGTGAAATGAACACAGCAGCCTGGAGAAAAGATTGAAATATAGTTAAATGGGACCAGTAGATACATGTAGTTAAATGGGATCAGCAGATAGTTGGGAAAGATTGAAATGTAGTTAAATGGGCTCAGTAGATAGTTGGGAAAGATTGAAATGTAGTTAAATGGGACCACAAGTAGAGAGTTGGAAAGGATTGGAATGTAGTTAAATGTGAAAACTGTTCTCACCATGGTATCATCAATGTCATCATCCGAGTTATCATCATCACTTCCATCTTCGTCAAGGTCAGGCCGGACCCTTCCGTAACCGCGCATGACTAGGTAGCGCTCGATAGCCTGGGTCAACGCCAGGGGATCAATCTTCACAGGGCCGCCACGCCACTGACGCAGATTCGTACACTCAGGGTGTCGTTGGAGATTACACTGAAAGCAGACATGGACATTTTAAACTCCTTGGTCAGAGAGAGGCAGTGGAAACTTCAGTAACCTTGGTAACTGTCACTTTAGAAGTTCTGGGTGCAATCCCCAGTGGGACTCCAGTGCTTCATGTTTGAAATCTGCAGGAGCTCAATACAATCAGTTGAGCTCCTCAAACAAAGGCTTGATGAGAGCTGTTCACACTTGTGAATTTTGATGGTCAGTTACTTCAAGGATGCTGAGGAATGCAGTCAATCGAGCTCCTCGCTGCAATTTTGCGGGCACGCAGGGGGCCGAGCATGATTGCCCTCGTCTTATGTGAAGGACTGGGACCCATTCTTCGTATGATAAAGACGGAGAATCTTTTGGACAGAGTTTTCCAAGCATTTCCATATCCTCCTGCTGTACCTACAAAATTTGCCTCATTTTGTCGAGACAGCTAAAAATTCTGCATCTGCATTCGGCTTTCCAATTCTACCGATTCCTCGGGACAAGCGCAGAGCACAGAAACGAAGGGTCATTACTTTCACGGGATTCTAGCACCAAGTTCGTCTTTTCTGAAATCTAGTGTGGAAAAGTGCCAGCCTGAAGAAGACCCCGGTTGGGGTCGAAAATTTGCTAAGTCCTGGAAGTTGACTTCTTGATATTTACCACTTTGTGTGTCAATTTTTGTGCTTTCTTCTTTGGATTCTAGCACCAAACAATTCAATGACTGAAAACATGGCAGTCTTGAAACTAAGCACTTAACCTACCTTCAGCTGATGAGTGTTGAAGAATTTGAGTGCATTTGACCCACGACCTGACGAAGTCCCTCCACCTGGAAGGTCGTGGACTTTTACTTGGAACTGTTCTAGTTGATGGAGGCATCCTATTAGTTTGGTGATCAGTGGGTGAAGTGATGGCACGGTGGATAAATCGATCTCGTGCACAACATTCACATCAGGAGCCTGGAAATATAACAGAATAACTTTACAGTACAGGTCACAATTGACATCCCTAAATTCGTGTAAGTCACGCGTAACTTACGCAACGACTCACGAGCTATGTTACGCGTAACTTACGAGGTGAGTTACGCGAATTTGGCTAGTTACGCGGTGAGTTACACAGTGAGTTACGAGGCGAGTTACGCAATTTTGGCGAGTTACACAGTGAGTTACGCGAAACCAAAGCCGTGAGTTACGCGTAACTTGCGCGAAGCCATAGGGATGTCAATTGTGACCTGTACCGTATTAAGACTTGCTAGACACCGATTTCAAAATGATTTGACTTGTCCAAGTGCACTTCACTGAACACAAAGGGGCCTTTAGTCTGTTCGATAGGAGCTGCCAGACGATTGACCAAAAGGAGTCACTACGGTCCAATTCAATGCCTAGTGGACCCATTCATGGGTGACTGATCACCAATCAGGAGAATTTTCTATTGTATTGGTCAGCTAGAACTTTGATGCCGTCTTTTGGCAATCAGCGTCATGTGTTTCAAGTGAACTCCAGTTTCCGTTAAATCTTAGCGAATGCGAACAATTGTCTCTAAATTCCATTGTATCGTCATTTTTCTTGTTGGTTGCAACAAAATTTTGTCAAACCGCTACGAAAGCTAACAGATCTTAGCCCTAACCATTACGCATCCACAGCTGTTGCAAGTCATAAAGTGATATCCAAGTGAAATGTGCCAATTCTTTGAGGTTAGAGAAAAGCTGAAACTGAGTTCTCATGACCGTTAGGCCTAAAGATTACATGTACTTACTGGACAATTGAGGAAGACATGGAGAAATCGTTTGATACGATCGTCTCGCATTGACAGGTCCGTATGCGTTGTCAGATATTTGAGGAGTTTGCCGACGAGGCCGCTGTGGATGATTTCGAATGGAGACACGTCGCTATCCGACATGATGCTGGCGATTTCTCGAAGGTGCTCGATTCCACACTCTTCATCCTGTAACGTTAAATTGATAAATTGTGAATGATTCAAGGATTTTGATGACAAGGCCTGTGATTCTGTGTTAATTTCATCAGCAATTGACTGGACACCTGACATAAGGAGGCCACAATACCACAAAGAATGTCAGGCTATTAAGGCCTAGATACACCATCAGTGTTTCCGCCAGAGGGTACTAAGAGTACTATGCTAGTACCCTCAAGGGCACAGAAAAGGGTCATTTTCTGTAATTTCATAGGGGTTTTGCTGATATTGAAGAAATCAGTACCCTCAAAAAAATGTCTGGCAGAGACCCTGACCATCCAATATAATTGCACAATATGGGACCCAAAATGCATGATGGACAGAAGATTGGCAATAATATCGCCCATTGATCCTCATATTGTGCAATAATATTGATCATGTATGGGCCACTTAAAAGCTCCATTTCCATTACACGTTTTTAAGTTCTGGGCCTGGCAGGCCAACTAAAACATGCAAAAGTTTAAGACAAAGATCAGACAATGGCATACATGTACCTCGCCAGCTAATTTTTCCGTGGCCTCACACAACCTGTTCAAAACGCTCAATGCAGGATGGCTACCACCGTGATTATCCGTATTGAAGAATTGTTCAGAGAACTTGACAGCTGAAAGGAGAAATTGAAGACCTTTAGTCCAAGTACACTACATATCTGTTGCATCAAACAAGGGTTGGAGTGACCAATAGGGTTTTTTTAGCAAAAGCTGTGGAAAAATGTGATTGACTTATGTGAAGACTGCATCTGCTAATGATTTTCAACTGAAAATTTTAAGTCTTTTTTGGAGTTTAAGTCTTTTTTTCAGTCTTTTCTGGAGTTTCAGATTGTAAAGTTCCACTTGAAAAAGACCCCGGTTGGGGTCGAAAATTCGTTAATTCTGGAGATTGACTTCTTGCTTATTATGAAAATTTTAAGAAAATACATGTAGGAAATTTCGTTACTTCATTCTGGCTCGCTTTGCTGAAAAAGAAAATAGCTCTGACCCTGCAAAGATGCTTTCTTCCCCAAGTTGGCTCTTCATGGGCAACTCAGCTGCAGAGAAATGGACATGAAGCCTTTGCAACTTTGCATGCACACAAGTCTATTTTTTGGTGCACATGCCCTATTGTTCACTGACTGTCTTATAACAGGTTTGCGTGCACGCGAAGTTGCGAAGGCTTCATCAATATGGCACCCGGGCCCTGGACTCCCAACATCCTAATTCCACTGACTTACCATTTTCCTTAATCCAAGACTTAATCTTTTCCTTGTTACCAGAGATGGTAGAGGTTGGCGTCTTGTTGATTAATGGTTCCTGGAAAACCATCATTCTGAACTGAAGTGTATCAATTAATGGGAAAAATAGAGTAGATTCAGAGGGTTCAACGTAATGTACGTAACCACTGAAACTCACGCCACGGACGAAACCACAGAAAAGCTGGACAATATGAAGGCACAACATCTGATGCCATAGCAAGACAGGGTTCTTGAAGTCACATCTACTACTTGTCACCTTTTGGCTACAAGTCCATTCAAGCAGTGCCACAATGACCAATGAGGTACCGGCAGATTTCTAATCCGCGACGTGGCGCTGAGTATCAACTCCGTCATAACTGCGTCATTGAAAGTGAGGCTAACGTTATTTTCCAATTAATTCTGAATAGCACACCCTGTTTCTGGGCCAAATATAACTAAAACATTGCACTCAATTTCGGATTTTAATTTTCTATCATTAAGTACAGAAGTGCTAAAATATATCTTGTTGCTTTTGAGCAAAAATCTCTGCGGGAACATGATGAATTTAATCGATAAAGTTGACCATTTTAGCATAAACGACAGGCGAATGGTCGGCGTCATGGGTTGTGAATGACGCATTTTTTGTAACGTTAGAATGACGCATGACGCCCGATGACGTTAAACAATCGCAAAGGCATGCGCACCTGCGTTTTAACCGAGTTGATGATCAGCGCCGCCTTTTGTTTGCCGGTTCCCCATTGTCACTGAAAGGGGCTGTTCATTTTCATCAACTGAGGAATCTGAGTTGTGATCCTTGAGAAAATGGAGACAGCTATGAAGCTGCAAATTGCAGTGATTATTCTGTACAGCACAACAAATAATCCATACAATTTGCAAGGGCATAGCTTTTTCTGTTTTCCCACGGATCACAACTCAGATTCCTCAAGTGACGAAAACGAACAGCCCCTTTCAAGAAATCTGGAAAGTTGTGACATGAAAATGAAGGAAATCTTGTCGCCAAGTTGGGCAGCACACGTGAGATCTTGTAGCCAATGACAACAGAAGCAGAACTTTATTGACCCCCTGAGATGACTGTAGCCCCCCCGGCACCTGTTTTATGAAATGACACAAACAGAATACATGCCCTACTGTTTTTGCACCCCATTCCATGATGCACAGAAAATCCTATCACCCACGACTAAAATGCATACCTTGGGAAGCTGGATACGTTCTGTTGCGCTACTAGGACTCGGCCGCCCCCACCTTCCCAAACTCGCCAGGAATGACGTCTTCGGAGTAGCACCAGCTTGCTTGGCATCTCGAGCAGGACCCTTGCCTTTGCCTGCCATCGAGACCCGGGCACCTGTGACTGTGCACGTCCCTGTAGCACCAGTTTTAGGAGGTTGCAGATCTAGGAAACTCTCCTCCCGAGCACCTTTTCTTGAACCACGTTTCGGCGGTTTCTTTCGTTTCAGAACATCACTTAATCTCCTGAAAGAAGGTGAGAAAATGGTACAATTAGCCCCAGAAACTTCTTACAAGGAGTTGACCAATAGGAGTCGCTACGGCCCATTTAAATGTCTAGCGGACCCATTCCTGATTGATCGCGCACCAATCAGAGAGGAGAATTTAATGGGCTGTATTCAAAAAGGGTGATCATCGCACGATTAAGACTTACACGCGCGTAACTTCACTGAATGCACATACTTCCACCATGCATTTGACGAAGTTACACGCGTCTAAGTATTAAACACCCTATTTGAATACGGCCCTACATGTATTGGTCTGCTAGAACTTTGCTGCCGTCTTTTGGCAATCAACCCGGCTGACTGTTCCTTTTCTCCAGCCCCACAGCAGGACTGAAATCTTCATAGACTGGTTCTCGATCTCTAAGGATATCAAATTGTTCTTTGCAGGGTAGATCAATTCTTACATTTGTGCGGGACTGCCTGCCCGTTCCCGTTCCGTTGGCGTCGTTGTCTCCTGAGCGTGAGGCACAGTCAGGGCGCAGGCACTCGACGGCGGCGAAACGTCCATCGGCTCCTTCTTCTCAGGGCTACTATTATTCGATGACAGAGATTCTTTACTACTGGAGGAACTTTGTTGGTCTTTGTTCGGCGTGACGAAAGTCGTCTCGGGATCCGACAGGCGCTGGACTTGATGCATGACGCCTTCTCGGCGGAAGTACACACTGAATATTTCCGGCAACTTTTCCATAAGTATGAACGCCATCTGAATGGCACCAACGACAACTTTCAAGTCCTGGGAGGCCATCATGGAAGCTATATGGCTGCAAAAGTGAAATATGTATCAAATTACACATCTTAACCCTTTCATGATGCACCCCACCACAGCTACGGGATGACTTTTTCCCCATTCGAGTGTAGCGTACTTCTGATGAATTCCGACAGTGGCAGCACCGATCGGATATGCAGAAGAAAGGGTATTCAGAGTACTGGGCATGGTTTTGGTTCATCGTCTGCAACAATGGGATGGTGGACGATCAGTCCACAGCCAGGGTAAGTCCCTGGCAAGTAAAGTGTCAACCTCACTTGAGATTATTTCAGTGCAGGGGTCTCAAAAGCTTTTAGATTAAAGAGCAATTCATGAGAAAGTACGGGGTACATGGCTCCTTCCCTGTCTGTAGATTTCCAATGGGGAACCAGAAGGTCAACGGCAAAGTAGGTAGGTGGCACAACAGGGCTTTATGCCGCCTGTGACCTGGTATTTTGTGAGCATTCATGCTGTGTGTGCTGGCTTACACACACAACGACAGCTGGAACAAGGCATGAATGCTTTAGGCTGCTTTTCCACGAGACGTTTGTGGGTGCAGTTTCGGTGACGGGAGCGGGTGCGAGTGAAACAGCTAACGGGAAATACGTTGGATCAATTTTTTCCACCCGCGCCCACCTCCTATTCCGCGCCTGCAATCGCCTCGGGAAAAGCAGCTTTAGTCAAAAAGTACACAAGGTAAGTACACATGCATCTACCAACCTGGAAACTGCATGGCTCTTGAGGACGTCCTTCAACAATTCTGCCGAGGAAAAGTATATCGTCCTTAGAATTGCCTGCAGGCATTTGTGTCGAACCGCAGGTCCCGCCGACGAGCTGTACACCTCGTAGAGCACCCCGAATAAAGTCTTTATAAATGAAGAGGCTAAGTCTTGATTTTCAGCCAGAACATCAGCTCGTGAATCACTACGCACTAAACTTGGAGTAGTCGCGACTGTCGTGACATTGTGAGCGTGCTGATTTGGTTTACGTTGCACGGGGCGCGCTTTTCCAGTATCCTCATTTATTTGTTGCATAGAGTTGAAGTCGATTGTGTACGTTCGTCCCATTGTGCTTAGACAGACTTCATCTTCGCCCGATTGGTTGGCAGCCTGTTGAGAGGAAAGGAAATCAAGATTTACAGCCGGTACATAACCATGACGTACACATCAATATGGGGTGGGTGAGGCACTGAGCAACTGTGTTACATGGTTGCGCTTACAAGATCACCCATACTGAGGAGATAAGGAGTCCGAGCCACAGCCAACGGGGAATATAGAAGTGGCCAGCAAATGCCTGCAGATATCCAATAGACCTATCCCCCGATGACCAGCGAGTTGGCAGGAATTCTGGCCATAACCAACCACCCTGAAGACAAAGCTGTGGGGAACTGCACAGGAGCTCTGGTGGAGAGCATGTTTTGCCGCGGACATTTGAAATTAAGTGTTTGATGGTTGATACTGCACCCAGAATCTGAGGGAAATCCAAATTGAAGATTGTTTTGCACAGGGTGCGTGCAGCTTATGGAGCACCAAATTTAAGACCTTTTTAAGACTTTTTAAGACCGAGTATCGGCAAAATTTAAGACCTATTTTCTTCTAAATGAAGCACCTGGACAGACCACTGACCACTTTCCGTGAGAGAAAAATGACAGGGATGAAGATGGTCAAGAAGGCAGGTACTTTGGTGGGGGGTCTGGGGGCCCTCCCCCCGAAACATTTTGATTTTTAGAAGCCAAGAGATGCGATTTCCTGGCATCTCCTGCCAACTTTTTTTACAACTGCCCTGATATGAAATTTAAGACCTTTTTAAGACCTTCCCACAGAAATTATCAAATTTAAGACTTTTTAAGGCCTTGAAAATGAAAGTGCCAAATTTAAGACTTTTTAAGACCTTGCACGCACCCTGTTTGCATCAACACTACTGACCCACAGAATCGGTTGCAAGAATTAGTCGAAATTCCTTAGAATGGTACAACAGTCACCAACTGCTACATCAGCTATTGCATCGAGTGTCTGATAACTGTTTGGCTCAAGCAGGACACCTGCCAACATAAGCTTAGCTGGTTCATCCCGTGAGTTGGCGAAATGAGGGTAGGCGAAATGGGGAGTTTTTGTAGGCAAAATGGAGAGTAGGCAAAACGGGGGTAGGTGAAATGGGGATACACCGCTTAGCCTAATGTAAAACTACTGACACCATCCAAAGAATGACCTTCATGCCGGTTGAGACTCACCTCAATGATTCTACTGTCAATCATCGTGTACGGGTGCCAGAGACCTCGGTCGTCTCTCCATTGCCAGATCACAGTATCAGTGTTTAATGAGTTGCCCTTTCTGAGGGCTGTGTCGATGGAGAACAGACCATCAGTGGGCAGCTTAGGCATGAGTTCTCTGAAAATTAAATGACTAGTTTTTAATGCGATGCTGACAAGAAAGTTTTCAGACTTGGCAAAAAGAAAGCTGGACCTGGACACCTCTCAATTAAGGAAAGCATCTGTTCTTAAACCCCTTTTACACTCCAAAATTTTTACTGTGCTTGGACTGGACTGAGCACGGTTCGGTACAATTTTGCTCAGTGTAAACTGGTCGCGACAGTTGGTCGCGACAGTTTGTCCCGGTACCAATTAGCACTACATTCCACGGTAGGCTCGGTCGGGTCGTGCGCGGTTCAGTTGAAATTATGCCAGTCTGACACAGCTACGGGCAGTGCGCAATGGTCAACTAGTCGACCTTGGCCTTTAGGTCATCACCACTAAACCTCCATGGCAACTGGCACGTTTTTATTTTGCAGGGGACTTGGTGGGCTTGGCCTGGATTAGGCTGTTGAAGTTTGTAGTGTAATGGGCCTATCCCGCGTGAATCCAAAGTGGGCTCAATCCGGGTTGAGCTCGGCACGCTTCAACCGGGCCAGTGTAAAAGAGGCTTTAGGCGACCGTAATAGAGAGGCTCCACCGTATATCATTACGACTAGATAAACTAACACAGTTCAATCCACTAATGAATGTGTCTTTCCTTATCACGTTATCAAACCATCTGGCGTATCTCAAATAAATTTCCACATGAAAAGATGAATACATACCCTATTAGTGACACGATTTCGTAGAGTTCCTGGGGACTTCTCGACACAAGCTCGACATTTTGACTCGCTTGATCGGATGGTCCAACAAGTAAATAACACAAGGTATCAGCAATATCTGTAAAGCAGGGAAAGGTGATTTCAACATCAGACAATAGGAGGTTTGGAAGGTCACCTGAAGGTGCTGCTCTACTTGAGAGGAGAGGGGCAACACACCACTTTTTGCCACTTGTGAGCTTCTCGAGCAAAAGTAGGCCCTTGTCGCAAGTGATCATCCCTGGTCATCAGTTTATTCAACTCTTCTCATTTCTGTCCACTACTATTGTAAACTTGCTAAGATGTACATTTCAGCTATTGTGTTGAAGGTCGTTAACCCTTTCCTCTATTGTGACAAGTGCCTGCTTTTGCTGGAGTGGGTCACATTTTTGTACCTTTTTTGCCATTTTTCTGCATGAACGACATGTTTTTAGGTGATGTCTAGGGGCATTTCTCCCTCTCCCATCATCCCTATCTAGCAAGAGCCCAGAATCCGATTACTTACTCTGCTTCAGCAGTACCACAGCCAGGTCAGGACAGCTGGCACACATGACAGCCAGCATACGGATCACCATCACAAATGTCCCTGTACTGATCACAGGAGGTGACACAACCAACTGGAAGAGATAACAGGGATAGCATGGTCAGGTTAGTTTTGAGTTCTGCAATTATGCTGAAGATGGGACATCTGCTCACTGCTCTATCAGTAAATCTGACTTTCACCAATGGGCCACGTGGTGGAAGAAGTGCGATTTGGTACAGGAGAATAAATTACAAACTTCTTGAGAGAGATTTTTTGATGGACATTCTTGCCAGGACATTCGCACACTTGCAATGACTTCAGTTTATGAAACAATACTTGGTCCAGTCACCAAACTTCAGGCCATACCCATTTCTTGCAGCAAGCATACATAGCTAGACCTTGCATTAAAATAAATTGTCTTCTGAGCCATCTGTGTGCCTCTTCATGACTTCATAATGAAGGACGGATGAATCCATGTATGATTTTGTGACCTGCCACAGCAAAGCCAGGCGCAGTCACTTTTAGCTTGGCAGGTAGAGACCAAATGTTGGTCAGTTTCAGTATAGAGGAAGTGCAGCGACGATTGTGACGTCACTGCCGCGACGAGATGCCGCCATGTTGGACGTCACGTCCAACGCATTCGTAGCTTCAAATGACGTCCAACATGGCTGACGTGCGAATTATGACGTCAATGATGACGTCACGTGAAGTTCCTCTATTGTCTGCCTATTGTGAAATCTGAAACAGTCTATTTCTTTCATTCTCTCCTGGTGAAGTGACATGCGCCTAGTTTTGCTGTGACGGCTCACATTTCATAAGCGAGACATCATCACAGGTACACTTACCAACTGTTGTACATTAGCCAGCAGACCATGGGCAGCAATCTCCTTCAACACGCGGTCATCCGTTTGAAAATTATCCACAAGACGTGTGAAACACAAACAAGTACTTTCCACCGATTTCTTATCCTGGTGCGTCAATCTCGCGCTGAGTAACGGCAACGAGTCTCGCACGTAGTGAAATTCGTCCGAGTTCATGTTTTGGCAGCAATTGGCCGAGACGGCGAGTGCGCATCGCTGAGCAGCGATTGAGAAGAAGTCGAGGTACATGAGACAGGCCGCTATTCCACCCTGAAAGATAATAGAATCAGAGGTTTACTTCTAATGTCTTGGTTTCACAATGACGACCGAAATGGCAAGCTTGAAATCCCTAATTTTTTTGGACATGAGGCATTGGCTGGTATTTATAAAAGTTAGCAAATGCTTTTCCTTAAGAGTTGCACAATGTAAATGTACCACAAAACTTGAAGGAAAAGCATTTGCTAACTTTTATGAATATCAGCCAATGTTTCCACCAGGAATTTTTTTGAGGGGGGATAGAGAAAATTTGACAGAATTCTTGCTCAAAAACACAAATTTTGACTTTTTAAGGGGGGATATCCCCCTGCCCCCCCCCCCCCNTGTCTGCATTTCTTGCGCCAAGGCCTTATTTTCAAAAGTGTGCTTTCACAAATATCATTTGGCGAATTATATCTTCAAAAATTGTAAATTTTATTCGCCAAATGGCGTCCTGCCTTCGTAAACAACTCGCCAAGTGTAAATTCCTGGTCGCCAATGGCGAGTAAAATAGCTACTTTTCGAGCACTGAACCCTGTCACACGGGTATTAATTTGAAAGCACCCGAGGAGACCTTTCCAATGAATACCAATTTGACGCAGGTGCTTTCAGGCTTTTTTACACATCATCATATTCCCCAAAATTGGCCGTGAAAAGGATATGAAGAGCACATGAAGCCAACTACCACTACTTACGGCCTGTAGAATGTTTTTGCTGTGACGCCTTGAGAGCATTTCCAGGGCGGTCAGTGCCTGCTCAGCTACATCCATACACTGGATAACTTGAAGCTGAAAAAACACAACTCGCATGTGAATACTTCTTTCAAAAGCCAGAATTTCATTGTGCGCTAAAGACACATTTTTTCAACGAAACTTATATCTAATGCCCCAATCACAATGCACTAGTTCTCAGCACATTCTTGAAAATTTTGCCGAACTGGCTCAAACTGTGTGTGAACAGAGTGGACGTAGTGGCAACTTTTTACGAACTTCATGGACGGGAAGGGTGCTCCAGAACATCGAGGCATTATTTGACCAAGGGTTGCACGTTCTAGCCTGTTTTACGATTTTCTAGGACGGGGCAGGACGTTTTGAGAACTACTTCAGTGTGACAATGTTTTAGCCCTTCTTATCTTTAATGGACCCTTCTATGTCATCTTTTATGGACTCTTTTTAGTGTTTGATTTCTCTACTTCTTTTATTTGTAAAGTGCCTTGGAGCATGCTCGCCATGTACAAGGCACTGTAAAACACTGTATTATCATTATTAATTTAGAAGGTATAGATATGGGTCACTTCTTTTCATTCTATTCATTTTCATTTCGACCTCTGTGAGTGGACACCTTTCATTTAAGGACAGAATCCTGGTCTTTCAAAAATTTCATCAACAGAACAGTTTCATTTATTGACCTACATTTCAAGAAACTGAAAGAGAGAAAACCCTCAAAAAATTTCCAACCTCTCAGATGACAATTGAAGTCCCAATATAGATTTCCAGTTAAGATACATGTAACTTAAATCAGATGACACAATGATGTGGTTGCTAATTGGTCTTATCAGAGTCAATTTCCCACCGACACAGCTGCGCTCATGACTGTTGATAATGGGTTCCCATGACCTGTTTTTTAACACATCCTCTGGGGACATCAGAACACGAGGAAGGAAATAAAGATAGATGGGCCGCTTGCTTCCTATACTAGGACATGCCTTCTTCGAATGCGCCTAGTGAAATTGAACAAGCACTCAAGTGTTTACTTCCCAACGTTTTATGGTTTGGGAAATACGAATCTTCAAAAGGGGCTGTTCATTTTCGTCTCTTGAGGAATCTGAAGTGTGATCCTTGGGAAAAAGGAAAACGTTATGCACTTGCAAATTCCAGGAATTATTTGTTGTACTGTAGAGAAAAATCCCTGCAATTTGCAGCTTCATAGCTTTCTCCATTTTCTCAAGGATCACAACTCAGATTCCTCAATTGACGAAAATGAACAGCCCCTTTGTGACCCGCTCCAGCACAACCAAGCACTTGTCGCAAGTGATCATCATTGGTCATCAGTTTACAGAACTATTATCACTGCTGTCCACTACTATTGTCAATCTGCAGAGACGTACATTTCAGTTCCTTGCTGTAAGGCCTTTAACCCTTTCCTCGGTTGCGACATGTGCCTTTTTTGCTAGAGCTGGTCATATTTGTGAGCCGCTCCAGCAACACAGCCACTTGTCACAAGTGATCATCATTGTTATCAGTTTACTCAACTATTATCACTGCTGTCCACTACTACTATAAACCCGCGCCAATGTATTTCAGCTAAGTAAGGTAACCCTTTCCTCGGTTGCGACAAGCGCCTACTTTAGGTGGAGTGGGTCACATTTGTCTTTAGTTTGGAATAGGACTGCTACACTAGAATTGGTTGCTAGTTGTGTACATTGGCCTGTACAAACTGGGCACTTTAGCAAGTAACTAGGCCTAGCAAGGTTCTATGAATATATGGACCCAGAACGCCGATCGGTTTGTGGGTTCCCCACTGAATTGAAATGAATCTACTGTACCTTCTCAAGGAAAACTGGCACTGCGTCCACAACGACAGCCGAAGACCTTGGTAACGCCTCCATCATGTAGGTAAGTGCCCTGCATGCATGGTTCATCATGTCAAAGTTGTGTTCCATTTGTAGTAAAGTGATGAGGGCGGGAACGACCTGCTTGACAGGGAAGCCGGCCAGGGTGTCTTCATTGCCCATCACAAGGAGCTGAAGAAACAGAAATTACAAGTCAGTCAAGTATGAATAAAATGTATCAATTTCAATCAAAAAAATTTCAGTTCCCCTTGGTTGCAAAACATTCATTATTTTCTGCAGGTGAATACCTGTCCACCCCTTATTACAAGTTTCCAAAAGTGGCAGGCTGCCTGTCACTGGATGTCTGAACACGCAGTTAGAATGTGACCCTCCGCTTTAAAGCCAGTGTTAAGTCGCATGGAAAATGAGCCTAAACGTATTGACATGACACCAGGAGATAAAGACAGAAAAGGAATCACTCAGACTCCACAACAGACAGACAGACAATACTGATATTCAGGGTTCTGCCCAGGACTGAATGAGTTCCGGACGGAAGGGGGGGGGTCTGGGGGCCCTCCCCCAGAAAAATTTTAAAACTAGACTTGCTGAAATGCGATTTCCTGGCACCTGAGAGTCGAAATAATGAGCTTTTTTATCAATAAAAGCATCCTCGTTTGGCGTCAAATGACCCCGATCCACTCTACTGCAAAAGTATCCCGCCGTTGTTGTCGTTGGTCAGAACTGTGTCAGGAAGCCCCGCCGAGGGAAGCACATTTTGTGAATGGCGGGAACAGAAAGGAAATTCGGAAGTGATTATAGTGTAATCTCTCTTGGTACACTTCGTTAATTCGCCAGATCACTCGCTCAATGTGCATAAATTATGATGATGATAACCACGCCATTCAGATCGATCATAGGCACAAATACGAGATTACTTTCTCTTATGATGATTTTATTGAAGTTCTACACATTTTTATTCAACATTTTTTTTAAATCGTGCTGGTCGGAAAATACTCCTTTTAGGCTGAGTGCCGGTCGGCATTTCTGCGTCCTGGACGGGGCCGTCCGGCGCCGACCAGCATCGGCAGAACCCTGGATATTAACAAACACATTGGTCCCAACATCCCAACCTCAGAGTGACTGATAACTGGTTTTGTGGTGGAGGGTCACATTAGTCAATTTCAGTATTGTGTGTCAATTGTAAACCCCGAGTGATTCTCTTTCTTTCAGTATCTCCTGGTGTCATGTTTAAAATCCGTTTAGGCCCATTTTCTGTGCGACTTTGGTTTTGTAGTGGAGGGTCACAAATCCAGCCAATCTGGACACTTGTACTGAGGGTGTGTCCAAAGTCTGTCTCCCACCATGAGCTGACGCAGAGCCGAGATCGTGAAGGGCAGCAATCAAGATATTGATATAAAAGAATATTGATGACAGAAAATTTCTAGCTCCTGCTAGATTTTGATTTCCCATCGTTTTCATTCCAAATCAATACAAGAGCAATTGATCTAATATTGACTCCAATTGCTGCATTGAAATGTCACACCCAGAATATTAGTATTGACAGTTCTGATAATAGTGTTTAATTTATCGCACTGCAGTCTAGAACATGCAATGCACACACAGAGTTGATGATTTCATATCCTAATAGCTTTAGTCATGCATGAATAATGTACTGTGTATGTACCTGGCACATTTCTATGACAGCAGTCAGCTGTTGTCCCTCATCGNATTCGAGATTTCGAGTCGCTTTTCATAACCCTTAAATGCAGTGTTCTCCAACTTTTCCCGGTTTGACTCGGCGGTACAACACGCCACAAGGCAGGAACTGCGAATGTGTAATGCTAGTCGCATTGTGAAGGGGAGTCAGGGAGGAGGGGGTTCCTGCAGAAAATTTGACAAAAGAGAATTGAGATGCAAGATCCTGCATTTCAGAGATTTAAAAGGTCTTGGACTTGTTTTTTTAAAAATGTGGATAGCAATTTTTTGCCCTAAATGTGAATTTTTCACAAGTTGGTTGGACAAAACAACCAGATTTTTGGCTGTGAAACATTTTGACTTGGCATGTTTGGTGGGAAGGGCATAACTGGATTTTGACTCGGCAGTCAAAAATTTTGACTTGGTGGCAGGTAGGCAGTAAATAGGAGTTGGAGAACACTACTAATGACTTGCAAATAGAGGAAGAAATAAGAGCAATTTGTCAGTTTTTCAGTCCGTGTAATTGTAATTGGTAAGAAGAAGCAGTATAGGGTGGTAACAAATAATGTGTATTACTGGCAAAAACGAACTTAGAGGAGTGATGGGTCTGGTGAGAGCTCATTCCTGCAAGGTAGTCTCATCTCACGTTCTGTGGTAAGCATGATTGCCTCCTAGCCAGGTAACTGCAAATTTCTATGTACGCCAACAGTGTTTCCGCCAGAGGGTACGCAGGGTACGCTGTGAGTACCCTCAAAGGAACAGAAAAGGGCCATTTTCTTTAATTTCATGGGTTTTTTTGCTGATTTTGAAGAACTGCATACCCTCAAAAATATTTCTGGCAGAAACCCTGGCCAACTCCACATGAGATTTTCTCGCCCAAGTTGGCTCTCTGTGGGCAACTCACCCATAGAAAACTGTGGGCAGGCGTTGATGTTACTGGTGGTTGCGTAAAGGCCCGTTTCCACTATAGCGGATTCTGCCGCATCTTGCGGCGAGCGGAGCGGTTTTCACAGGCATTGGGATAATTAATAGGCCATTGTATTGTTAAACCATCGAAGGATTATACCAAACCCTGTGAAAACCGCACCGCTCGCCGGAAACCGCCGCGGAATCCGCTATAGTGGAAACGGGCCTTAAGTGTTACAGAAATCAACATTGGCGAATTGCCCATTCAGAATGAGACCCAATTCTCACATGGAGGAACACCTTTAGTTTTTGAGGAATACGTTTGGGAACATGTAAGGGGGAGCCAGTGTTTCTGCCAGGAATTTTTTCAAGGGGGGACAAAGAGAAAATT
The DNA here is from genome assembly GCA_002633025.1 of Notospermus geniculatus. NCBI lineage: Eukaryota > Metazoa > Nemertea > Pilidiophora > Heteronemertea > Lineidae > Notospermus > Notospermus geniculatus. The sequence continues at coordinate 279 of NMRB01003614.1, read as the reverse complement.
TGACAGAATTCTTGGTCAAAATCACAAATTTGGGCTATTTTTGACTTTTTAAGCCAGGAGGGGACATACCCCCCTGTAGCCCCTGTGACGGAAACACTGGGAGCCGAATTATTTCTCCAAATGTTGTGCTCCTGTCATTTTAACGAGGGAGATGTTAATTGTCAAATTCTTCCGTCACAGTCATTATCAAGAGGGTTAATCTCCACATGCAGATTGGTAACCAAGGTTACAAGGTTTCCATCCCCCTGAACTCCCATTGCATCAATTCCACAGATGTCT